>JAVKLA010000026.1:25673489-25732312 GCA_034782735.1 Sagittarius serpentarius
CCAATCCCCCTGGGTGGGGGGGAAGTGAGTGAGCGGCTGCGTGGGGCTGAGTTGCTGGCTGGGGTTAAACCACAACAGAACCTTCCTGCCTCACTGTGCACTTTCATACATGTTCCTCACACACATATGATTTCACCGATCTTTTGACCAGAATTAGGACTATGACCCTGAAAACGACTACTGAGGTTTTGGTCTTCATATTTTTGCCTAAATTCCTTTTTTTTTCTCTCTCTCTCTCCCCTTCATTACAGTACCGAATGTGACACCTAGCTAACTCTCTTCATCCTCAAACTACAGGCACAACCTTCCCCTAGGTTCCCACTCGGCAGTCTGTTGATAAGTCTTAGGATTTTCATCCCACTTTCACAAGGGCTGATAAATCAGCAAACATTTCTTTTACCTATCCCACACTTAACTGAATTCTGTGCAATCATGTCTTCGGCTTCCAGTGCATGAAAACGAGCGGCTTTCTGGAAAAGCTTTTTAGCAAGACCTGTGGCGATAGGACTAGGGGTAATGGTTTTAAACTGAAAGAGGGGAGATTTAGACTAGATATAAGGAAGAAATTTTTTACAATGAGGGTGGTGAAACCCTGGCCCAGGCTGCCCAGAGAGGTGGTAGAAGCCCCATCCCTGGACACATTCAAGGCCGGGTTGGACGGGGCTCTGAGCAGCCTGATCGAGTTGAAGGTGTCCCTGCTCACCACAGTGGGGTTGGACTAGATGGCCTGTGATGGTCCCTTCCAACCCAAACCGTTCCGTGGTTCTATGATTCTATGATATGTCTATTTGAGAACGGTCCTCCCTAACGCCCACGCACTCTTCATCTCCTTTAGCCCCCCTGCATTCATGACACTCAATAGTGCAAAATCAAGCTAGTTAGATATTTTGGTTCCTTCCTGAAGCTTTTATTTCAGCTGGTGCATCTCAGGAGCAGCTTGCACCGGCTATTCATGTACCACTTACACCTAGACCAACCACGTTGCAACCTGCAGGCGACACCAGCTTCTTGCATGGCATTTACCCTTTCCTAGCACAAAGAATCACCACCTTTTTTCAGCAGAAAATTGCAACTGCTGACTACCTGGTAATCATGTCTTGGAAGCAGGTACAACACATTGTCAGGATTATTTTATACTACCACTGGCAGAAGAGGAGATGCTCCGAACACAGTTAAGGGTACCGACTGGCAATGAAGCTGTACCTCAGCATCATTACATCTCAGCTGAACAAGAAATTACAAAGGTTCATCTGTATTCTCACGATTAAGGGCACCGAAAAATGATTCTAGCTTAAAATTTTCACTCATAAGAGTGAAAAAGAAGAAAGTACTGTAGTTCCTACAGTATCTGTCTTCTATAACTATATATAACCTATGTAACTTAATAACCTGTTTTATTGGAGTGTATAATAAAATCAGTGTCAGTGCTGAATTCATTTTTCATGACAGCAGAAACTTGCCTGAAGTAGCTTGAGATGTGGCATTTTTAGTCCAAATCTCAACATGCACTGATCGCCCCACAATTATTTTGTCTCCTGTGCATCTTTTTCCAGTTTTTGTTTTGTTTTGTTTTGTTTTTTTTTAATTTTTGCTTGTTAAAATTAGCACTGAGGAACAGGCTTGCCAAGTTAAATATCATCATACAGAGGTCTACGATCAGTTATTATACAGAGGTTCACGCACCTTTATCTCCAATATATTTTATGGGGGAAGGGATTCATTGCAACTCAAGAGTAGATCTACATTTGCTGAGCTGAGCAACACTCAAGAAATCCCTGTTTCTCTCCAGCAAGAGCCTGTGGTGAGGGACTCGCGTGTAGACCCTCTATAGTGATACTCCCTAAAGACAGGTGAGATGAATCCAGGTCCTTAGCTGACACAATTTTGTCCCCTTCTTTAAAAATTTATTTACAGGACACTAAGCTGAATATACATTTACTATGATTTTGAGTAGATATTTTAATTTTTAAGTTTCATTTGAGGAACGATATGGAGCCCAGCCCTTCCTGACGATTATGACATTCAGCAGAAAGGGTGGTGAAACCCAAAAGCTGGAAATTCTTCAGCCAGCTGCTCCATCATAGCATATGTGCTGGGAAGGGCTGGGCAAGATCCACCAGCCCGGTTGCTGGTCATGGTCATAGCTAAAATGCAGCGTTAAACAAAACACAGGTGGGAGGTAGGAAACAGAACGGGGATAAAAGTCAGTTGTGGGCTCTCCTCTCATCTCTAGATGTGAGGGGCTCCTGGCCCTGAGATGTCCTGCACTAACAAACACACTACAGCTTCCAGGGCTGCCATACATGACTTGTACTAGCCATTTATTGTGAAACACACCCTGGTTTTAGGGTGGTTTTCTGATTGTTAAGCCCTAATCAAATATCATAGTTACAGGAGTTGAACAGAGGGAAAGAGTTTGTTCTCGTAATTAATGCGCAAAAAAGAACAAATGCTCTTGTACAGCAGAACACTTAAGGCCATGCTGTATTTTTACCTGAACAGGGATGCATTTGAGCTTGAGTGTCTTCCTAAGCCAAGACCAATGCAAGGCAAAATGACAGGTCTTCTCCGAAACCCATAGCACCTCTGCTCCCCAACCACCGTCAGGCACGTTTGCAAGGACAGAAGAACTTGACAAATCTCCTGCCGTAAACCAAGCAGTCCCAAAGGGGCAAGATACAAATTAACAAACCAAGCTGGATTAAAATCACAACAGGAGAGAAACCCAACCAGTGCTATTTGACTAAAACCAACCCTAAAGAACGTCACCGTAATTTTGACTTTAAAGCCATAAAATAAACTGAAAGTTCAGAAAAGGAAGTGATGGCATCATTCATTTTTGTTATTATTCATGTTCTCATCACTATGACTTTCAAAAGAGTGGTTTGCTTTTGAGACACTTCCTCCAGGCCAACTAGATTTCTTTACATAAAACAAGAACGTCATTTGGTCATATTATATAAAAGACGGCATTAAGGATGTCTAGCGAAACTTACTGGAACAGCCCTTCAATGTTTCACAAAAGAATTAAAAGGAAAGAGCTCCAAATGATTAGCGTGATCGTTGAGTTGGTATCTTACCTGTTTGAAAATGCTTTCAAGCAATTTTCCAAAAAGCCTTTTGGTGTAATTCAGGCAGGCTTTCAGGAGATTAAAGAAAATGTAGACGCAGGTTCCTTTCAAAAGAAACAGAAATGGGCTAAAACTAATTTATGAGTGGTCAGGGGCATAGCACGGCCAAGTGAGACTTAAGATTGAGGATTTTTCCAAGAAATTTTGGGAAGAGGCACTGCAATTACTGTAAGAGTAATCAGCTAGATCTCCTATCCAGTGCTGAAGTAGATGCTTTTAAATTGTGTAATTTACATACGGAAGGAGGTCAGGAGGGATTAAGAAAGTAACTATATCTCCTGATTAGGTATGCAAGTCCAGAACGTTAGAAGGACTTACTCAATGAATATTCAAGAAGGTCTTTGCTTCCCAAAGGTTGAGCTGTACACATACAATAAATTGAATACGTAGCAGAAGCCTGATCAGAAAGCTAAAGATCCCACCAGTGCGCATCAGTATACACTTGCTCCAGGGTGAAATCAGGCTTTTTTTTTTTGTTTATTACCTTTTCCATTTTACTGTGTGAAAATAAAGTCAGAGAATAAGGGGAATATACACAGGCAAGGAAGGAAAAACTATGACCTGACAGGGACATGTTCACTACTCATTCTATGTGCATTTTTAACAGAAGCAGATGGCACTTCCTAATTATTCTTCTAAATTTGTGCAACATTTAATACAAGACAAGAATATCACAATGCACTGCTTTAGCCTTTTACTTGGGATAGACAATACAGGGAAACAATATGATCATCATCTGCTTTGCTTCCTCTGAAGAACGTTAGGAAATTAAAGTACAGATGAGCTCAACTGCGAGACCAAGCCAGCTTTCCAGGAAGAAAACTGAATTGAACTTTTGCTAACTGATACATATTTACCCTGTTAACGATGAAATGTGCCTTGGGCTGAGTTAAGTTAGAAAAAATGTTTGCCAACGGTCTCATAAGAAGAGTGCTCCACTGGAAAGCAGAGATGGGTCCCAACTCAGAAGAGCCAAGATGTCTCTAGGAGAACCTCCTGCTTTTCTCGCCTTCTCTCAGCTGTTATTCTCTCATCCTGCTATCAAAGAAACTGTGAGTAGCACCAGCTTTTTATATCACCACTAATTGCACATTCTAGGAAAACAAAACAATGTAATGTTCATCACACACAACATGCAGCATCATAAGGCATCGGTATGAATAGGGACGTGTTTTGGATCAGACGGCACTGCTACTCCTTTTCTGTTTCTGCCGGGTGACTCATCATCCTGAATTTGGGAGGATGTGGAAATCCATTGACAAAGCAGCACCAGCTGCAAAAGCTTTGTGTCCACAGATCCTGTAAAGTTTGGGAGAAAAAAAAAAAAACCACACACACAAAACCCCCCCCGAGAAACCCAGTGTTCAGACTGACAGTGCAGCAAAGGATGCTGAATCTTTCCGTAAAAGCCATAAAATTTTCCATAAAAGCCCATAAGGACTAAAAGGAAGATTTTGGTCCTGCCAGTGAGGAGAAAATGGGGCCAGGTTTTGAGGCTCTGCTGTGTGATTTCCACTATGCCCAACCTATTACCTGCTCTCTGAAGCCAGCCCCAGCCAAAGCACTGCAGGGCTCAAGCACTATCAGAGAAAAAAAAAAAAAAAAGCTACAATAAATGAACATTGTTGTACACATTGCCTCAGCATCTAGAAAGAGAGATGGAGGAAAGTCACTGCTCAATGTGCAGTTGAGGTAAAACAAGCCCAATAGTATATTAAGATAACACAGGACTGGGACAGGTTGGTCAAACCCTGGAACAGGCTTCCTAGAGAGGGGGTCGATGTCCCAAGCCTGTCAGTGTTCAAGAGGCGTTTGGACAATGTCCTTAACAACATGCTTTAACTTTTGGTCAGCCCTGAATTGGTCAAGAAGTTGGACTAGATAATCACTGTAGGTCCCTTCCAACTGGAATAGTCTTTTCTGTTCTAATAAAGTCTTCGAGCTGCCAGGGAATCAAGTCAGTGCTAGGAATAATCTAAAATAAACCACAGAGGTAACATCTAAGAGAAAGACACTCTAATACACTTCCATGGCAAGAGTCTCCCGTCAGCCTTGACCCCATAAGCGTAGGCTCATTTCGGCCAGGCACCTCGTGCACACCATACACACCACACCTGCTAGCTAAGGTATATGAAGATGCATGTATCCTAGCTAAAGCCTTGAGCTTTCCCGTTCCCCATCTCTCCCCTGAACTACGCTCATTCAAAGCTCTGTCATCTTTCCAGTCTCCAGGAGTGCCTTACAACATCCTCGATCTTCCGAAAGTCCTGTCCTTTCAAAACCTGGCAACAGAGTCAGGAGAACTTTTTTCAGCAAAACTTGCAAACCTGCCAAAGCACGTGGCTTCAATCATTCAAAAACATTTCATTAACTTCTGTCAACTGGACAAGGCTCTGAGCAACCTGACTCAAGCTGGACCTGATGACTTCCAGAGGTCCTTTCCAACCTGAATTATTTGGTGACTCTCCTTCAAATTTATTGGGACAATTTCAACTGGAAAAATATACTGATGACTGAACCTGCTGGACATTCATTTGGACTCTGGTCCCATTCCAGTGTTAACGTAAAATGGAGCAGGATTATAAACAAATAGGAAAAGCATCCCAAAATATCCTTAAACCTTGCAATCACTCCTGAAACGAGAGCATGCAGGTTCAAACATTCTCAGACAGAACTGAAGCTGGTTCTTCCATACCCCCCAAAAAAATCCTAACCCTGGGACTACTGGGTTGAAGGGGAAAATTAGCACCTCTCTTCGCTCTTTGTTTCCTTTAATTTTCTCATAAATGATTGAAATTAAACATTTTGGGTTGAATGAAATAATTTGTATAAACGCAACCAGACTGGCTGGCAGGCAAATGGGGTGTTTGGAGAAGAATAAATATTAATTATTATTCAAACTGAATGGAATTATTTTTATGTTTTCAGTTCGTTTGCCAAATTAAACATAACGTCACTGCCACAGCCCGGGCTGAAGAGGCAGGAAAGGAACAAGGCAGAACTGGAGTGAAGAGTGGGGACAAAATGGGGTGATGCAGGAACCCAAGCCCGGAGCCAAGACCTCACGGAAGCCCTGGGAAAGTTGCTGAAGCAGTGCTTAAGGACTGATGGAGAGGGATTTTCCTAAACCCTCTGGATGGAATAACTACAGAAACTGCCTATCCAAGCCCCAAACTGGAAGAAAAACAGATTTATTTGCCCCAATAAAATTAGCTTTTCTTTCCTCCTAAAATCATCATGACTGCAAAGATTTCTCTTTCTTTTTTGCACTGTGATATTTTTTCCTTGTTTTTCCACATCCTGGTGAATACACCTCAAATGTTTTTAAAGGAACAAAGCCAATTTTTAACGCTCTACTTAATTTTTAAAATGATGTCGTGCCCTGTTCTTTAATAGAATCCTGACTATTTGTTCAACAGAAAAAATTTGGTGCTCTATACAGTATTTATAAAGGGTCACACAAATACATAAAAAAAAAATCTACGGGTTTAAAAGATAAGGAGGCTGTCGGTCTTGTAGCACAGGTATGGCACTGGAGGCTTACAGCTACTCAATAATACCTGCATGGCAGAAGGCACAGCTACCACAAGATTCTAAGCCCCTTGGAAACTGCTGTATAGGTGCTATAGGAAGGGACAGAAATGTATATCGTCCCACAAACTAACAGCTCCTACTGGTTTCCCTGAAATCATTAATTCCTTGCAAAGGAAACCTCCTGAATACGCCCCGCCTGCCCTTGCAGGGAGTCACTCCGCCAGGAACGCAAGGCTTTGGAGGAACCAAGTCTAGGATAACACAGCTGAGCTTTGGGGTTTTTTTCATGTGGCAATTAGGAACGTTAATTTATCTTCTGATACGCACAGAAAAGCCTGGAACGTGCCAGCAGGACAGCAGCCTTAGATGCCACGCTTGCAGGATGTTATCAGGTGCTTTTGGCAGTCTGTGCCCTGCAACGTCCCTCCTCCTAACAATAATAACCATTTCCAACGACCACAACAAGTTCATTACCTTATCACAGCAGCATCCCTCTATGAGATTAGTCAGGCACCCCAGTGCCATGTTTTATCTCTAAAGCCTTGGGGTTAGACATGGCACGTGTCTACCCCAGAAAGCTAGGTGTATTCCAGTCAAACAGAAGAGGATCTACAAACATCTATATTTTTTTATGACATGCACTAAGTTTGCAAGCCTGCTTTAAATCAAATACAGTTTCGACATCTACTTAAGCTTCCACAATAAATTGGACAATGATTAAAAAAAGAAGAAAACACTTAAAAGTCAGGCAAGTGTTTCCTGAAAGTAAATTAATATGGTTCATCCATAACGGAAGTGTGTAGTTTTATTCAAAAACTGCAAAAATGTGTTGTACAGGGCACACATTATTGACAGTGCTTTCATCTGATCCTCTGCCCAGTGCAGCAGAGCCCTGGAGCACCAAAAAGCAAGACCTGCTAAGCAGGACAAGGCTTGAAAGTGTGGTTTAACCAGAGGATGTGGGTTTTACACCTGATGGCACACTGGCCTGTCAAAGGGCTTGTTGCAACCCTCCCCATCTCCCCTCCCCGGCTACAAAACTCCAACCACAACAATATTCATCCACTGGCATCAACAAGCTGCTGCTGCAACAAGATAGAGGATATTATTCTAACAGCAAAGGTCCTGGCAATGCTCATCAAATAAATAAATATTAAGTACCTTGTAATAACCTTGGTGGGAGAGACGTGGCAAAACAGCCAAGAAAGGTTGAATAAGCAAAAGTCTCACATATTCTCAAGGGGATTCTACATAAACAGAGATGAATAAACTATAAAAACCCCCACTCTATAAAGGGCTCTTTATTGCGACACATTAAATGAGCATATATTTTCTGCGACAACTAGTACAGCACAGCTCGTAAAAGTGTGCAGGCCACCATTTTTCTCGTAAAAGAGCGCAATATTAGGAATGTTTTATTAGGACCACTTGCCCAGATCAACACATGACAGAGCCTGCACCACTTTCTTTTTCTTACTTATGAAAATAATAAAGAAAAGTCTTAAGGATGACAAAAGGTACTCGAAAAACATGCGGGGAAGTTTCGGTAAGAAAAGCAGTGGCACTTTGGATGCTCAGTGGAAGTGGCTCTTTGATGCTGAGATGATCCCGGCACCAGCGTAAGACATGGGGCGAGAGGGATGTAGGTGCGAGGCTGCCCTCACTTTGAAAAACAGAATGTGGAAGAGAGAGGGCTGCGTTACCAAGTTAACCACTACACAGCAGTGAACATCCCTTTGGCTCGGTGAGAACAGGCTGATGCTCATGTCGCTGGCTGGAGGGTACCCAACTTTTTCAGGACTAGGGAACATGCTCTAGGAATCCCCTCCAGGATTCCGTCAGTGAGTGGTACAGCCAAGCAAGTGAGCAAAATGAAAATTTAAAAGCAGCGAAGGCAGCGTACAAGTGAGCGTATCCCCAGAAGCCAAAGCTTTGGAGCATGGTATCAGTCAAGACACTTAGGTTACAGCAGGACTACCTCCAAGGTGCATCCTTGGTGCAAGTTTGCTGCTCCCCCTCTCCACATCCCCTTTCTGGCAGCCCTTCTGCTGCTGGGGCTATGCGGCCTAAAAAAATATACACATTGTGTAGCTACTGAATTAATTTTCCCCCTAATTAATTTTTGCCTTAACTGGGGTAAACCAGAAATACTACAAAAGGAAAGAAGGCAGCAAAAAGCACCAGTGGCAGCATAACCCTGAGAAAAAACTAGGAGAAGCAGTGACTCAATAAGACCAAGGACAAGTTTCATCAAAGCTGCAGCTCATGCCAGGCCTGGGGGGAGGCAGGGCAAGAGCTTCCCAGCACAGCACTGCGGTCTCTCTTCATGTCCCATCAGCTACATGTCAAATTTAGGGACCTGGGGCTAGACGCTCCTGGAGAACACACGGTGGATACGTCTCTGATGGGATCTAAGTGGGGATGGGGGGTGAGGAACTCCAGCTGCGTTGCTGATGTCCTGCAGGAAACCTCCTCGGTGGGGATAGGAAACAGAAAAGGTATGCTGACAAAATGGGGCAGAGAGGCTGCATTGTAGCCAGGAGCCACATTCGAAGAGGGGGAGCTTGTGCCCGCAAAGCCAGTGTGGATGAGCAGACCATGACCAAAATGTAATTTATATGAAGATGTTTTGAATTTCTTCCAGCTACTCCGAAGTCAATAATGCATAACAGCTCCTTGCTGCTTGCGCACAAAGGTTTCTGCAGAGAATATAGTTTGATTATAATTACAGGACAGCATTTAAAATTAATCACTGCAATAGCCCACATTCAGGTGCATTGTGCAATTTAATTATTACGCTCCTTCCTGTCCATAGTACCTTCTTCAACCGGTAGCCTGTAGAATTTCCATCCTGGCAATATGTGGCTAACTAAAATATATATATATATACCACTTCTCCAAACCCCTTCTCTGAATGTGAAGAAACATTTGTCTCAATAGAGCTCTTTGAGATATCATTTTTGGTGGTAAATCTAATTATGATGGTCGCTTGCCACTCCGCAAGGCTGAAATCCCATGTTTTCTTCCCTGTAGTAAAATGAATTTCAATGCCCCACAGATTTTCTTCTTTAAAAGAGTAACAAGGAATACAGGAAAAAGAATAATAATCTGAAGATCAAATATTCAACAACAAAAAAATATGCACAGAATTACCATGAAATTCCTGGTGTATTGATTTCACAGTGAAACTGTGAATTCTACCATTTTGTCCCACCTCCAGGATAATAACGTAGCTTGATATGAACTTCAGTGAAACGTGGTGGGTTTTGCAGCCATGTGTGTCCTCCACTTTCAGATCGGTGGAATCCCAAATAAAAAGGCACAGTAAGCCCCAATAAATATGCAAATAACTTTAAAAGGAGATTAAAAACCTTCGTCCTGTTTATGTAACTAAGTTTGTGTGCCGGTAACAAAAAGGCCAGCGGCTTTCTTATTTTAACCATTCCTTGAAGGTCATTTCTACTCAGAAATTTATTTCTTTTTTTTAAGACCTCAAAACTTGTTATATGACAAAGACAGAGCTAAACATATGGCCTTCGGCTGGTTTGAATTAGCTCACCTGTATCAACCGCATTTCATCAATACGCACTGCCATAGTAACTGGTTCCCCGGCTGGAATGCTAATTACTCCCCTCCGCTTCCAGGAACAAGAGCATTAGACCTACAAAAAAAGATTCCTTTCTCCTCCTCTCATTAACTAGTTTTACTTGCTCAGCACATTAATGCAGAGCTAAGAATGATTATACAGGGGCAGGAAATGAGCTGAATAAATCTGCTTTCTGTACACATTAGCCACAGGAACTCGGGCGCAACGAGGGTGATGCTGGAAGGAAACCCAGCGGTCCTCGCTGGTGGGTTCCCGTTGGGTACCGCACAGGAGAGCATCATCCCAGCCCCAGCCAGCGAAGGCAGGGACTAAACCTGAACTCTGCTGCTGTTGCGAGGTGTTCAGGTTCAGGGTTTGACCTTCCCTTTCTAAAAATAATCTTGCTACGAGTATTGATTTTAAAAGGCAGGCAGGTCTTCTGTTCACCTGAAGGATTGAAATAACTTTCATTCTGCTGGTAAAATGTGCTGGACTAGCAGTACAGAAAAGCAAAGGCTTGTACTTAGTTACTAAGTACAGCGAGGACATCAACAGTAGAGAGTTTGTATGCCCATAGATGCATGCAAGTATCTGGAGACCCTCCCTATGGTGCCTATTGATTGACACCAGGAGCAAGAGCAAAACAAAAAATTTCACTAAAAATAAGGAATGAAGAAAAAAATTCTAACATTGCCAAATACTATGCAACTTGTACCGTTTGCCAACAACATTAGAAGTCATGCCATCCACCAGATCTCCCCATCCTACAGAATGCCAAGTCCTCCTGCTTGGCAAGGGTGGATACAGAAACGCAGGATGACGTGCCCTGCCTGTTGAAGATGCCTGGCTTTGCATTTACTTTGCAGAGTTGCTCTGAATGGTTTTGCCAGAAGCTTTAACATCCAGGTTCCCTTGGACCACACATTACTCTTCCTAGATATATACGAGTTGGGCTCTCCCAGCAGATGACATTTGCTCCTGCTTTTTCTTGTGCATGATAAAAAAGTCATGCACTATTTTGCAGCACAAGTCATTCAGTCTGTCCTATAAACAACTAACAGACAGGAGTTACTGGTAGTTGCAGTATCTTGCTTTGCTTCTTAAACACTTCTGAAAGCAAAGATTTGGGGATAAACTTCCTGGGGGAAGCAGGACAGGTTTCTCCAAGGCCAAAGCGGGGCCAGATGGGTTCAAGTTGCTGCCAGATGGACCTGCAGAGAACCACCTGGACCACCTTGTGCGGACAATTAGTCAGGGAAGCTCCAGGGACTTCTAGGGATGATTTAACTATTGGTTAATGTAGGAGCTGGAAGGTAAAGAAGTAGACGAGTTGGTGGATAATCAATCGCAGCGCATTTGCTGAGTCAGTGGCTGGCAGCGTTTGGTACCGAGCTTACAGCAAATGCCTCCTGAATCTCCCTTTGCTTGCTTCATACCAGTCTCGCTCACCAGTTCCCTTTGCTCTTTTATACCAGACTATGATACTGAATACTTTTTTCACATGAATACAGGGTCCTTTCCTGGTTTAGTACAAAAAATAGAAGCTTCAAACACTACCCACACAGTTCACACAGGCCAACAACCACT
The DNA here is from genome assembly GCA_034782735.1 of Sagittarius serpentarius. Classification (NCBI taxonomy): domain Eukaryota; kingdom Metazoa; phylum Chordata; class Aves; order Accipitriformes; family Sagittariidae; genus Sagittarius; species Sagittarius serpentarius. The sequence continues at coordinate 25,685,328 of JAVKLA010000026.1, forward strand.
TGTCTGATAATCCTCACGTCCTGGCAACTGCCTGGATGGCAGCTGAACTGATGATGTAGAGCTGAAAAGCTTCATCTACCATCATTAGTCTTGCATCTATTTCCCCAGCTCTATTTTTTTAATAGGTACCCCAAGGCTGTGTAAGCTGCCCTCATTCATCTCATCAAAATACTACAGTAGGAACAACATACTCGGCGACTACGACCAGCTTTTATCTCCCCACTGCAAGAAGAAATGACCCCCTCTAAAAATAAAGTGAAACTGTTGCTCCCCATTCTAAGGCTCTTTAGCAACCTCTGGGAGACCTTATCTCAAATTCGGTTAAAACCAAGGATGGGAAATGTCTGGAAATTCGATCTACTGTAATTTTGCTAAAATATTAAAAAAAAGGGTGAGAAAACCAACTCACAGTTCTTTTATTTAAGCTGGTCAAACCCTGGAACAAGCTTCCTAGAAAGGTGGTCGATGTCCCAAGCCTGTGAGTGTTTAAGAGGCATTTGGACAATGCTTTAACTTCTGGTCAGCCCTGAAGTGGTCAGGCAGTGCCTTCCAACTGAAATATTCTATTCTATTCTGTTCTGCTCTTCAGAACAAAATGAGAAACAAAAGAAGAGAGAAGCAAGCTGGCAGCCTCAATAAAGTCTTGGATGACCTCAAGTTTATCAGCTCTCATGGCAGATTAAGCACTTAATCCCTTCCCATGGGAATTCAGAAAGAGGAGCAAGAGGCATAAAAACTGTTGTGGGAAAAAGATCCTGAGCTCCAGGCACACAAAAAGACAGATGAGAAAGGTTGGATTTTGTAGTGATCAAGAACAAACAAGTCTAAGCAGAAAGGATGAACTCAAAATTTTCAGTTCAAAGGGAGCAGCTCAATTTGTATCTATTGATAACATTTTCAGCAACAGAAGCAAAAAGCGAGCAAGGACATACCCCAGTGGGGACCCCACAGACAGCTGGAGGTGGGACAAAGCAGAACCTCTGAAGGACAAGAGGTGACAAAGCCTGCTAAGTTGATGGAGAACGTGAATCTCAAAGACACGTCAAGGGGCCTGAAGGACAAAGCTGGAGGTAGAAAGAGGTCCTTGGAAATTGAGTTGAGGTGCTTCAATGGACAAAGAGCAGACATTGCACTAGAAAGGAGCTCGGATGGTGGCACAGGAAAAAAAATGCTCCTGATAATTCAGGGCTGGGCATTCACCCTGCAAGAAAATACTGTCAGTGCTTGAGGAGAGGAAATTTAAGGCTCTGGACTCAAGACCTATCTTGATAATATATTTTCAAACCAGAGTACAATAAAATGCCCTTACACAGACAGGACCTAAAACTGTCACTGCTGAGAAGAAGCCAGGAACCCAACCAACAACAGAAGTAGGCCACAGTTAAATGGAAAAAATCCCCATGTTATCACAAGATTACTATAATAAATACCAGCAATATTTTTGAGGGGTACAAACAACATCATACTTTCGTAAGTTATTGTTCTACATTTTTGCTCGCTCCTTGATCTCAAGGCTTCAAAGATTTGTTTATTACAGTAAAAAGAAATATGTAAGAACAGATTCCTGCTTGGGATGACTTCTTTGGTATCCAAGGAAAAAATGCACCAGATGCCTGGAGCTGTTTGCCATTCTTATTTACCAACAGAATGAAGCTCTTGCACATTACTTGTGGGGGTTTTTTTTAACAAGAAATATTGGAAATAGGTGCAGATAGCTTACATTTCTACAAAATTTTTATAAGCCCATTCTCCAAGCAACTGTCAGTGCTTTTTGGGGCAAGCGTGTAATCACAGAGAGAAAATCTCAAGGAGATGTAAGGGTTTTACACAGCTTTTTTTATCTCTAAGTCTTTACTCCAGAAGTCCTTGGAGTGAAATCTACATTAAGGAGAAATCACAGAATCACAGAATGGGTTGGGTTGGAAGGGACCTTTCAAGGTCATCTAGTCCAACCCACCCTGCCATGGGCAGGGACGTCTTACAACTCGATCAGGTTGCTCAGAGCCCCGTCCAAACCGGCCTTGAATGTTCCCAGGGACGGGGCATCGACCACCTCTCTGGGCAACCTAGGCCAGGGTTTCACCACCCTCAGCGTAAAACATTTCTTCCTTACATCTACTCTGAATCTACCCTACAAGAGGATTCCTCGTAGCTCCTCACCTCAGGTAGCCTGAACCCAAACTCCTCTCCTGACCTGTTTTTGGTGTCAGTGAACTCTCACCCTTGCTGCAAGCCAGGCACGACTGTACTCTGCCAAACTGGGACTTTTCTAACAACCTCTGCAGGTCACAGAGGTCTTTTACCATCTTATCAGCCTTGGCTTACGATGACAATACCCTTTGATACAGAAAAGTCTCCTCCCCCATATTACTAAAGGAACTGAATAGACTTAATTTTTATCTGCGCTGATTTAAATAAGATGAATTCCAGTAGGGAAATATGAAAAATTCCCCCTTGCTTCCAGAATAATATGTTACCTCTTGCCTTTTCCATACCTGTTAAGCGCAAGAGGAAAAAAACTCCGTTTTTCTGTGCCTGGAGATTTCTCATTGCACTTCACTGTAGCTGCTGGTCCTAAGCTTAGAGAATGCACAGATCATGGTGTATTTTCTTAACCAATGCGTCTCATGAAATTAATTCACTGGTCACAGAAATGCAAATTAAAAAACCAAGTAACAATGCCCTTAACAACATGCTTTAACTTGATCAGCCCTGAATTGGTCATGCAGTTGGACGAGGTGACCACTGTAGGTCCCTTCCAACTAAAACAATCTATTCTGTTCTAAATAATGTAAAAAGAAGCAAAAAACCCAAGCAACAAAACCCACTCAATATGAAAACTACCAGCAGTATTATTAATAACTTGCATAAAATACATTAGCTATATCCTTCATTGCTAATGATAACAGCCATTATAGTAACAATGGCTATTGAGGAAAGCTAAATGCCCTTTTAAACACACACAAAAAAGGCAAAGAAATTATTCGGAGTACAGCGCGTGTACAAAATTCTGTGGAAACACTTAGATACAGCCAGACACCTTGAAATCAACGCAATTTACCACATAAGTAATATCAGCGTAATTACGCAATGTCCTCTACAAGTAGTGGTACGAAAAAAATTATCAAAGAGATTTATAGATTATTATTTCATTTGGGTGCTATATTCTCAGCATCAGGCCTATAACTTCTTTGCATCTTGCAGAATACTGAGCAACACCAGGATAAAATCTTGATCACCACAGCGCTACAAAAATCAACCATATTCCATAACTACCACTCATAATGGAAAAGAACAACTGAACCATTAACCTTCCCAGGAAATCCTGCTACCAAAATAATGATACAATGTTAGAGATGAGGGCTGAGTTATGCAGAAATCATGTTATATTTTGATTTTGCATGGAAAATGCAAAATCAGATACACCAGAAAGCAAAAGGACTCTGATGAATATCAGGATTCTGCAAGCAAGAGACATTAAAAAACTATTCTGATTGCTCTTATCAGCTGTAAAAAGATTCACAGTGACCTTAAACAGCAAAACGATTTAATTATCCCAGAGAAGGAAAGATTTTACACCATTTTAAAAGAGCTTTTTATAATCAATTATAAGCTCCTGAGCTAGAGAGGCCTAAAATTATTGATAGAAATATTATCTGTATACTTGTGTCATCTCTTAAAACAATCAGTTTTACTTCAAGAAACAGGAGCACTGACCAACACCAGCTTCTTCGCAAGAAACTCTTGATGACCCAGTTTTCTGCCAGCGCGAACACCTCCAAGCATCGTTTGTTAGGGATCCAAACCCATCCCCATAAAGCCAACCTGCAGGAAAATTAGTGAAAAGCACCTAAAAGGATTATCGTGCCAGAAGGTCTACTTTTTTGTGAAAGATTTAAGATAGTGAAACACGAGTGGTTTGGCTAAGTGACAATTTCATAGAATCACAGAATAATTTGGGTTGGAAGGGACCTTGAAGACCATCTAGTCCAACCCCCCCTGCCACGAGCAGGGACACCTTCCAGTAGCCCAGGTTGTTCAAAGCCCCATCCAACCTGGCCTTGAACACTGCCAGGAATCGGGCATCCACAGCCTCTCTGGGCAGCCTGGGCCAGTGTCTCACCTCCCTCATCGTAAAGAGTTTCTTCCTTACATCCAATCTAAACCTACCCTCCTTCAGTTTAAAGCTGTTGCCCCTCGTCCTGTCACTACTGGCCTTGGTAAAAAGTCTTTTATGGGATAATGATGAATGTCTACAAGTACTTAAAGGCTGTACGCACGACAAAGACCGAGGAAGTAGAGCTAAGAGTTAGGCTAGTATTAAAGATACAACAATTTAAAATGGCTATCAAGAAACTACCTAAAAACTGTAACAGTTATTAGACGTGGAAAAAATTCCCAAGTACAGCAAAACCCATTTACTCAAGCTGCGATGAATAGAAATGAAATGCCTAGGGTCTCAGCCACCTTCAGGAAAGAATTGAGGCTGAGGCAGATAGCATTAGATATTCATCACAAATACAAACCCACAGGTAATAAAGTGGAAGAAGGCACAGAATTACACATGGACAGGAGGCTTTGATCCTCTGTGCTGTTTGTGGAGCCCTGCAGAGAAAACCCAGCAATCATGGCAGCACCACCAAGGGTTGGATCAAGTCAACGTCAGCTGCCTACAGAAATACTCTTTTTTCAGTCTTTGTGAAAGAAACATGATGTTCAAATGATCTGAATCAGTACTGCATAGACAACAGTATACTAGAAGGTGTTCTTTTTTAAAATTTTAACAGCAAGTGCCTAAACGTAAAGAAACCCGGACTAATCCACAGCATCACCTCTCTGCTAACCCTGCCCAGCGCAGCACAAGTGGTGATGCCATTTCAATTTTGCCATTTTTTATTTTGGAGTAGCTATGCTCACACCCACTGAAGAAGCAGCAAGATAAATACTTCGTAAATACATAGTAATTGACAGTCAGCCTTGCCCAGCTTTTGGGAAACAGTCCGATGGATGCAACCTGTTTTTCTGCTATTCATTCTTATTACTTTTAATTTCTAATTCCTACTGATGAGGAGGAGACTCCCATGGATCACATGAACTGGCTACTTGGGGAAAAAATAAAAGCACAGGAAAGAGAGAGGCTCACAAAGTAGTTTCATTTCCTTTTATAATTGAGGTAAGTTGTAATATTGCTTAATGGTAAATTTTTGCTGGTTGAGCAAATGTTACTCCAGTAGAACTTCCTTTGTAAACTGTTAGAAAGACAGAGAGAAAACTTCATTTCTGTGCAATTTTTTTCTCCCAAAACAACTACATAGCAACGAAAAACGAGATACCACTTTAAGCGTGCTGTTGATGGTCTTTCACAGTTTTTCTTTTTCCCTTGTAGACTTTTTTCCTAGTGTCCTGTGCAGAATCTGAAGTTTTCAGACAGAATTTAATGCAACAAATAGGGTCATATGCAAAAAAGAACACAAGTGCTCAGGCACTGCAGCAAATGTAAATGTTAAAAGTCACACAAGAGAAGATGATAAAAAAAAAAAAGTGCACATAATACAACAAAGCGGTAGAAAAGCATACTGTACAGACCATTCTTGCAAGGGCTGACGGAGAGATCAGTTGACCTCAGAGGTCTCTGCCTTTACTGACTTACATACTTCTGTGAGGCTCATTAAAGGCTTCAAGCACAAAGCATCAAACACTTCAAGTAAAACTTGGTCTCCATGGGAATAGAGGACAAACTAAAAATAACCATAAGACGACATTTTAGCAATTTTGCAGGAGATTGTCATGGCAATGAAGAGAGTTGTAACCTGTTGTCATGATAACCAAAGTTTTAAATTAATGGGAAAGCATTCCGCTTCCACTTCATCTTTATTCATAATGGGTCTAACATCCACGATGGGAGAATTACACATTACTGCCTTTAAGGAACCAGACAGCTGGGGAGAAGCAAGGGAGGGATAACGCACTGGTTAAAAAAGAAATTAAAAAACTCTACAGCCAAACCAAAGCACCAATAGGACAGAAAAGAACCCAGAGATGAAAATGCATGGGGAGATGCACGACGCCTTTTTGAGGGAGACGCTCTCCTCTGCCCTTTAGTGCTTAGATAATGTTACCTTTACTATGGGACAAGTAGCAGAAACATTGGCAGGGAGCAGGCAGGTCACTTGGGCCAACTGTTCCAGCAGAAGCATCACTAGCATTCAAGCAAGCAGCAATGTGAATGATTTATTGTTTTAATGGAGACAAACTAATCGGACCAAGCTAGTGAGGCCATGCTGATGCCAGCTTTTCCCTCTTTACCTGGAGTCCCTGCTTTCTGCCAAGTGGATTTGGCATGGGAGCACTGGGAAAGCTGGAAAGCAAAGGTCAGCCCCATGCCCATGGACTCTCCTTCCTGCAACGGGAGCAGGAACTCAACTAACGTTATCCTTCATACATACCTGTCATCAGCCACTTGTTTTCACACTGCTTATAATTTATTTGCACTAGTTTCAGCATTTTTAAGATTTTATTTTATCTCAGTGGAGGCATTCCCATGGCTGCCAGAGAGAATAATGCAGCTCTTTGTTGAAGAAATGGCAGAACGATTAAGAGAAAAGCACGTGTTGGTGGCACCTGTGTCAGCAGGTCATTAAGATCAGAACACATTAAAAATCACAGTATGTCCAGTTTCTCAAGACACCCAAACGAGGGGGAAAAAAAGGATAAGAGCCGTAAGACCTCCAGATAGAGGAAAAAAGGGGCAGTAAATAAATCAGCAATGTTGACTAATGACTGACAAGAGTCAAGACAGGATAAAGAGGAGAAAGATCTCAGTCACTGTCAACTCCTAAAGGGCACAAATGGCACATCCAAAAATCAGCTTGTCTTTGCCAGTGAAGAGGGACCCAAGAGATGTGATGATGACTTGACGGCTGCATGCCTTCCCCATCCGGCATACAGGTGGTCCTGGCAGACTCTGCAAATACATTCATCTTGGTGTTGTGAGCGTGCGAGCATGACAGAATAAGCAACAGGGAGATGAGGCATGTGTTGGGTTTTTTTAAATAAGCCACCTTCCCCTTCTACATCTCACCCGCATTTTGCTAGAGACGTTGCAACAAGCTGCATGACACGACACAGACAACTCCCACCATCTTTGGAAGCTGATATCAACACAGTGTGCAACACGCATGGACTCTCTGATAGCTTCCATCACTTACAGCTAGCTAGCAGCACTGACCTTCAAGTGTTCGCTTGGACACAAGCAGAAATGCATTTCTGCTCTCTCCCTCCTATCAGACAGGGAGACATCAACCACTAATTCTACAATTTAACGTCCGGCACCTTGGGGTCAGAGGCTGGAGGAGAAGAGACAAACTTAGCAGGTTCAAATGCATGTACCAAAGGCCAAGCACCAAACCGAGGACCCTGCATGAGAACCGCTGTTACCCTAAACTCTCTGAAGCCAACAGAAAGAGATGAGTAATTGCAAAGAATGATCCCCTCACCTAAGATCTGAATTTGTCTCAGATGGCTATAAGAGACCTGAGAGACACCAACCTACCGCTCATGCATTCAATGAGATGCTGTAGATGTGCACCGTAAGCCTGAGTCCAGCAGTCCTAGACCATAAATTATATTAATAGGTGGAAAGCAAACCATGCCTTGTCTAAAGACTACATAATCATTATTGTGTCTTTGCTTATGAAAAATTGCTCTGTTCACCCTGGAATTACTATGACAGTTAATTATACTACTGTCTCCTTAACTGTTTTGAAGGGAGACAAAAACTATTCTGGCAACAGAATGCCTAAACAGCACACACATCTTTACCCACACCTTCAACACATGGCACAGAATGGTCTTCACCTCAAGAAATAGTTACTAATAGGAAATAAGAAGAAACTAGAGGTAAACAGGAGTTCAGATGCATACACACTCCTATCTTTCTGAATGAAACAACTCATTGTTAGGCTGTTAAAATCAGTTTTTTTCCCCTATCTGATTTCATTTACAGTTACCATGTGCTTTGCATCTCCTGGGAATGCCACCAAAATCGACAACTTCTTCTCCCTAGAGATGGATGCAATACATTAGGTTTCTAATAAGGAGAGACAGCAACATTATTTTTGAGTGTAAATGGATGGCAACAAATCAAGCATAAGGCAGAAGCTGCCTTTGATTACTTACTAAAGAGAATTTCTTAACTATGAGTTACAAAGGTCTTCACCGGTCATTACTCCAGGGTATCATTCTTGTACTGCTCCCTCCAGCCCTCACGTACAATAACCGTTGCCCACAACTCCAATCTTCTGAGAGCTCATCTTTTCAGCCTGATTTCTTCTTTGTTCATCTTTTTCACGAAAAGATTCAAAATTATTTTGTTTATGAAGTGAAACAAATTAGACGCTCCCCCAGGGGAAAGGTTGCTGGGCTGACAGCACTCTAGAAGGGACCTGCTGGGGATGAGCTTCGGAGGTGAGCATGGTCAGCACTGGGGTGGTGGTCACAGGCTGCTGCTCTTTTCTGGAACATTAAAGTGCTGGGTTTTTCCCACAGATCAGTGCTAAGACAGGATCCCAGCACAAGAAGGACATGGATCTGTTAGAGCACGTCCAGAGGAGGGCCACCAAAATAGTGAGAGGGCTGGAACACCAGCTGTGCCATGGGGAAAGGCTGGGGGAGTTGGGGTCATTCAGCCTGGAGAAGAGAAGGCTCCAGGGAGACCTTATAGCAGCCTTTCAATATATAGAAGGGCCTTATGAGAAAGACAGAGAGAGACTTTTTACCAGGGCCTGTAGTGACAGGACAAGGGGCAACAGTTTTAAACTGAAAGGTATAGATTGAGCATAATGAAGAAATTTTTTACGGTGAGGATGGTGAGGCACTGGCACAGGTTGCCCAGAGAAGCTGTGGATGCCCCATCCCTGGAAACATTCAAGGCCAGGTTGGACGGGGCTCTGAGCAACCTGATCTAGTGGAAGATGTCCCTGCCCATGGCAGGGGTTGGACTAGATGACCCTGAAAGGTCCCTTCCAACCCAAACTATTCTGTCACTCCATTACAGGCTCTGATGCAGATGTGAAAATTGCCCCTAGTATTCCGGACAAGCAGTGGACAGCGGCTAGCTTTGCCCACCTAATGCAACTCTCGCGTCCCTCTCTGCCCACAGGAGTCTGATCATCTCCACCCAACACCTGCCTTCAGCTGGTGACGCAAGAAGCATCACTAGAACCAACACCAGCAGCAAACACAGCCAGCTTCTCTGTGAGCAGTGGGATTAGCTCCTTTATGCTTTACTTTAAATCACAAGTAGAGACAGCCGCCCGATGGAGGAGCCCACCCCAGTGACATGTCGGTAGGGTGGGCAGGAGCACAGTGATACCGGCAGCAGAGATGGCCAAAACCCAGTCCCTTCAGTGGCAGAGCAATGACAACGTCGATGTTTACTGTTCTCATTCCTGTCCTGTGAAGGAGGCAAAACATACTTAGGAAATTAAATCACCTCTCCATCAGCTCATACAAGAGAAAAAAAAAGGTGACAGATAACACATAACTCATCGTGCCTTGACCTGCAGGGACGTTTCAAGCAGCAGCATAATTTTCCTCCCAGCTAAACAAAGATTTATAGGATCCTATAAGCTCAACGGAGAAACCATTTCCGAAGTCTCTGAAAACGTACAGTAGGTAAAATATCCCCGCCAGAGAGCTCAGCTCCAAGCCACAATGACCCCAGGGCTGCTCCAGCAGCGTGCCACCCCAGATCGGTGCCGAGCACAGAGCCTACGGCACGGCCAGAACAAGGACCATGAGGACATCTCCCCTGTGCACTGTGACGCTACATTACTGCCCCAGCACCACTGGTTCATCACCAGGAGCCCAATCCCATGCCCTGCCACAAAAGCTTCATTTTTTCCCAACTTGAGGATTACAGCTCCTTCTCGGCCTCACGCGAAGCGACCGCAGGGATTCAAAGGCTGTTGACAAACGTGTTTATCGTAAGAAGACCCGGAGATGGCAATTCCTGCAAGGAAACGAGCACTTCTCAACATCAGCAGAAACTCAGGGGTCGGGGACAGGGGAAGGACCGGTGGGGGCAAGGGGAGGGGAAGGAAAAAAAAAGCCGTAACACTAAAGAGTCTTTCAGGACTCATTTATTTGAGCAGTGCCAAACCAGCTCACTGATGCAATATTTTCTTCCTGCGCTCTGAGCCAGAGCTTTGGGATCTAATAAATCATTGCTGGCCGCAGAGACATTAAAATTCTAGCCCAGTACTGCATTAGATGAAATGAGGCCGAATGCCAGCAAGCACAAGGAGAGGGAAAAGCAGGCACACGTACTTTAAGTATACGAATGCGTTCGCATATAAGCAACTCCTGATTCCGGTTTCAGACAAGGCTAAATCTAACGCAAACAGAATAGCAAAAGAGATTAACAAGCCAGAGCTCAACCACGCCACTTTGGGAAAGCTGATCCCCATTGAACTAAAACTAAGATGTTAGGTATAAAGCACAGCAGAAAAATAGACTCGGTAATTTACAGATCTGCTACAAACCGGGGAATAATTTCTGAAGCTTATAAAAGCCTTTTACGACCCCATACCAGATCATGTTTCTGTATGTACAGACCTCTGCACTGTATCGCATTGACTGCGCACAGTGTAAAAAAATAATTGTGCACCAGGAGAGGAGAAAAATTCAATATTTAATCTACAAACATGTTTCCAGAAGTCAAGCCACAAAATTTTAATTTATTACCTTCAGACTGCAAAAATATAACAAGTATCTAACCACTTATTTGCTGTGCCAGACAAAAAAGAAAGGGGGAAGGAGGGGGAGGAAAGGCAGCAAATATTAAGGGTTTTCAACAGATCATGAGGCAGTATTGGAGCTTATTTTCAATAATTTAATTGAAGCACCTGGGGATTTGAGAGGTACTGAATATGTGGTGTGCCAGTATGCACAGAGAAAAACAAGCAAGGATATGAATTTGAACTGCAAATGGCAGAAAAAAAATATGCAGAAAAAGCCATTTATTTTAGTCTCCGTGAGATTTTTACTTACAACTGAGAGATTCCGAGCAGGCAGGGGGGTTCAGTGCTAGGAGACATTTTCATTTGTTTTTTATGAACAACCCCCATCTCAAATTCACACAACGACAAGGTCACACTCCAGCTCCACGGTGCCCGTGGCAGAGGCTCCCAAAGTGCTCTGCAGAGAATCACTGACCCATTTAGCGACTGCTGGCGGACTTCTGCCAGCTGATGCTGGTGCTCTTCACCTCCAGAAGGAAGGATTTTAGAAAGTGATCTAATATTTTTTTCCACAATTGCTACCACTGGAAGAGAGACACCATGGCTTCACGAAAGGAGGTGTGCTAGACTGGAAACAAGGGGAGGGAGGTCCCTAAAATAACCTCTGGGTAGAGGGGCTTCATAGTAGGAACACCACCCACATCGGCAGCTTTCTCAACAGAGCAAACTGGACATCCAGAAATAGTTACGGGGAAGGAGGAAATCATCATGGGGGTATGGAAAGCAATGAGGCCAAAATAAGTTTAAGATCTGATGTACGGCAAATCAAGCGAGACTTGGCAATGTGACGGAGAGGCATGGAGAACCGAAGCGCCGCAGAGACGATGCAAAGATGGGCAACGTGATCTCTGACTGCCTATACAGAGGCTCCTTCTCATTCAGCAGCGAAGTAAAGGGAACATAAAGGAAAACATATGGAAGTAAAGGGAACATATAGGAAAAGAAGTTTTAAATTGTGTAAACCAATACAACCATGGCTAAAACAAAGAAAAAGATGGCTTAGAAACATGCTATAAATTAACAAAACCACTAAAAAAGAGTTTCATTCTATGATATACAGAGACTAAGAAATAAGACAAGGAAAAAAAATACATTCACCAATTTTAATACTGAATATATGTTTTAAAAGCCCAAATCACTGGTTGGAGAGCTTTGATAGGGCTCACGCTTAAAAATAAAGCTTATTTCTTCCCCAAGTGAGTGAAGAATTCCAGATTATGTGTCAGTACTCTACAGAAGTAACCAACACACAAGAAAATTCTCCATTCACCTTTTATTTTCTTTAAATGGAGTACTTTCCCCTTCAAAACATGTTTCCAAGGCCATCTCTTTTTTTCCACCTATGTGGGGTTTTTTTTGCTTCTCTGCCTTGTACACATTTTCTCCAGCCCTCTTCAGCCCTAGTCATTTAATCTTTTTATTTCTTTTCCACTACAGGGAAAAACAAAATCAATATTGTAGCCAAGAAATGAGGCAGAGCATAAACCAGTTTCACGTACTAACAGAGCACATAGGATTAAAAGGCACACAATGGGGTCATTCAGGAAAACATAACATGGGTTTTGTTTGCTTTTAAGATCTGAGACTATTCTGTTTATTTACAACACAGGGAAACTCAAAAGCGTGTAAAACCTGATACAAACAGTTACAAAACAAAGGGTGAAGGACATTCCCTGAAGTTTTTATGAAACTCCTTGGAAGGTTGACATCAGTTGGACCAACTGATCTCCAAACTAGCTGAGCCTGCAAGCATCTGTAATAAGATGTTATAAATTATTTTCTTCAAAGGAGCTTTACTATGCCTAGATTTCTAACACTAAAAAGAAAGAAGTCTTGCCTTGAAACACAGGTATATGCCACCCACGCTTCTGTCTACCAAGACCTATTTTGCACAGCAACCTGCGTCCATCCATAGGTGAGTGCAGTGAGGTGACCTCCATGTCCGTCGTCCAACGGTGCTGCCGTTGGCAGAACCACCACCCAAATACAGCCTATGGCTATTGCACACACTCATAAATAACTCGAATCTCACCCCAAATGCCTCTGCTTCCTTCTCCCTCACTCCCCAAACACGAAAACTTGTCCCTCATTTCCTTAGGGGTTTTACACTTTTTATGACTTCAAGAAAGTCCCTGAGTTAATTTATTACAAAGATGGTGAATTAGCCATCGTTGATCAACAAGAGCACTGGAACTCAAACAGCTTCCAACACTGAGAAATTCAGCAAGTTGTTTGGAAGTATTCCTGTACAAAAATTATGCATTTAAACATTAAAATAACAAGAGTCTACACAAGTCAGAGCTCACTCTTCTCCCAGTCAAGTATGATTTTCCTTTCTGCTCTATACACACCAATTAATAAACATGAAGAAACGCCAGAGGAAAAATATTCACTGTGCCCACTTCATACATTTTTAATCACCCTGAAATCAATTCAACACCCTGAACACAGTTTAAAATTCCTGTTTTACAGAACTGGTAAGCAATGGATCACCTAATTAAATCCAGAAACGGCATTTCCCAGTCAATGGAAGGGGTAGACATGCATGCAGATCTCACAAGCAGAAGGAAAAGTAAGGAGGAGAGCACCCCAGCCCTGCCTGCTTCAGCATCAAAGCCATTTGCCTTGGCGTTCCTCGACACTCCCCACAAGTGTGCTGAGGAATGCCAAAAAGAAAGGAAAAAAAGTCAAGTTTATCCTCTTCGCACACAGCAGTTCTTTCAGAACTTGGTTTTCTTGGCCAAAGAACTAAACTGTTATCAAAGGCCCAGCCTTTCCAGAGAATAATATAGCAAAACTGTAATTTTAAGTTAATAAAAAAGGCTAAAATCAAGCCTAGAATTATCTTTGTCCCACAAAGACTGCACAAAGGAGGATTAAAAGCTGACTGCAGAAATCCTATCGGAACATCCTTCCATCTTTTACAAAATTGGAGGCTACCGGTTTTCAACATACCAATAAATTAAATGAACCATCAAGTGTAAATCAGGTCAGCCCTCACATGTGCAGTTGTGTCTGAGGTTCAACAACAAATACAAATGATACAGATTAGGACAGAAACACACGTGAGAATCCCACAGCTCCTGTCCTGCCAACAAAACCAATGACCTGAGGGCGGACGACGCCGATTCCCTCTGTTCATCATTATGTCCAAACAAATGTGGTTTCACCTTGGGCAAAAAAAAAAATCACAGAACTTGGGAGTTTGCAACTTGGGAGCGCAGCAAACAGCCTGGCTCAGGGATGCATCTCACTCTTCTGGAGCGTGCACAGGTCCTATGCAGGAAACCCAAATCACAGGTGGGAGAGCTCGACGTGCTGGAGGAAGCACTGGAGCTTTCCATGTCCAAAGAGGATGGAGTAGGGCTCGCTCATGTGCAACAGCAGAGGTGTGGGGGGTCCTAGAGGAAACCTGTCCTCAGCAAGCAGCACCGGTCAACCTACAGCCCAGAGCAATGGCTATGAAGTTGACTGCATTTCTGTCCTCCGCCTTTCTACAAAGATTTAGACAGAATTCGACTCTGATGGCTGTACGGTTTTTGCTTCAGACTTGTGCAGCCTGCTGGTATGGTTCACAAACGTAAAAGCATCAGCTTGCACAAAACCTTAACCCTTTGGGGAATCCCTCCGAAAGATCTCCAAGATTTCAGACACACAAGAAGAATATCAAACTGATGCCTTTCCACCAACATAAAATATAGTAATTGATGTGTTGACTCGCGTATTTGCCTACCAGCCACACCTATTCTCTATCACAAGATCTTATAACTATAACCGCACGTGTGCAATATACCATAAATTAAAATGATATTACTGTCGTATATCTTCCTCAGTGCTCTCAAAAATCCCACAGAGAGATTGCCACTTGAAGAAGCAGGAAAATCAATTAAATTGGAAAGCAAATGAACCCCAACCTTGCAGACGGCATAAAAAAGGTTGACAAGTGACAGAGGGAGACACCACACTTTTCTACATACAAATGATAAAGCTCCTAGCCAGGACTTCTCCTTAAATCATCAGAAATAAGCCTATTTTGTGCTTTAAAATGAAGACGACACATTTGTTACTTGAGGAAGAACATACTGGGTCTTGCAGCAACATCACAGATGAATTGCAAATCTGATTCAAGTCTTCCTTGCTTTAGACTACTCCTCTGCTTCCCCAAAATACTTTGGTGAATCTTGTGCAGGATAAAACTTGCCGAGCAGCTACCCTTGAATATTTATTTCACATTTGTGTGCTGCAGAGGCTCACTAAAAGCGCCTCTGGGCAGTCTAGGTTAATCCACTTTAGAAATGGAGCTAAACAGAACCCAGTCACACAAAGACCTTTTATTAAAAGGCGTCAGGTTCCTCCTGGAGAAATGAGTCCAGCTCTCCCGGTCTTGTGCAGGTGTTTGCCAGCTGGGCCAGGCTGACAGGCTGCAAGAGAGAAGGAAAAATAGCTGGGATGGAGTGAAAGACTCCAGGGAACGAGCAATGCAAGAAGGAGAAGGACCAGAGAGCAGCAGAAGGGCTTGTCTGATAATCTTTCCCAAAAAGCCAGGGAAGGGGGTTGTGGAGGGTACTACCCTCCAGCCCTCTCCAAGACAAAAAACAAGTGGAGAGGCGGCAAAATATCCATGGCACACACCTGAATGCATGATGGATACAAATCATTAGCAAAAGAGAAAAAGGAATTGAGTAAAAGAGACAAGGTTGATTAGCAAAAGAGACAAGGGAATTCCTGCTGCAAAGACATGGGACAGCTGGGGGCTCCACCTGACAAACCAGGAAAAGCCGTGGGAGAAGGAATGAGGGTATCCATCACATTCAGCTACTGCCATTGGGATCCCCAAGCCTTACGTGCAACGGAGGCGGAAAAGCAGGGAGTTCCCAGCCTGTACCTGGTCAGATTTAAGGATGCTAGGCACTGCCTCCTATAAGGATAAACTGTCCCAGACAGGGTGACCCTGACTCTAAGACATTTCTGGGCAAATCCCTTAAGCCTTGCAGGTTGGAGATGAGGACCCTGCAGTAGCACCCACTGAGCAGCACGCCTGGAGAAGTGAACTCCTTACAGACCTGTAGCACTGGGGCTGCTCGTGGCTAATCGACTACCAACAGGCCAAGTGCGTTAGGTATTAGAACTCGGAAATGCATGATTTTATTTATGAGAACCAGAGGATTAGGCCATTTGAATACTGCCATCCAACAAAAGCTTCCTGATGACAGCAGCTTACATTCGTACTCGTTGATCTACTGGTTCTTGAAAGAAACAAAGACTCGGTTGTAATCTCTACACCCTTTATGAGGGTGGGACCCTCCTTCTTGAGGTCTTGCCATTGCTTTCTGCCACGCCGTCCTCGGCTGCCACCAAGCTGCGTATCCTTGACTCTTTCCCAAACAAGACCAAAGAGGTGGAAGGATCGGTGACCTATGTGGCTCTGGACCAAGCGTCCTCACTAGTTCAAACCACCTTGACCTGATGGCCTTGAGGACAGACTGCAGTGATGAGCATGGGCTGCAGGGATTACCTGAGAGCTGAAAACCTTGTGTTTGAGAAATGACTGGCCCAGCTGACCTTCAGTGGGCAAGGTGTCCACATTTTACATGTGGTGGGAGTACCAGCCTAGAAAGAGGGTTACCATCCTTCCTTGTCCCACACCTCTGAAGATACATTTGCCTTTCCCTTCCCACCCAAGAGCCAGGCACATAACCTGGTCAAGACAGAATCTCTTTAAAATGGATTTCACTGTTTTAGAAGACCTGCTGTAAGTAATTCAGACACAAACCCCAGGGATGGGACTCAAGACCAAACACAGACCACTTTGCGTAGATGTCTACATCTGAGTCAGCCATCAATACACCTTTAGTATCAGAGAGAAACGAGCACTTCTAGGACACAATCCAACGGCTCATAAAGTAAATCAGACCATATGGGAGATGCTCTTTTCTTGCCCCTTACCATTAAAGCAGTTCAGGGGATCACTCACATCCACACTGCAGGTATATAAAACTGGGCAAAACAATTCCGAATCCGGGTGACCAAGACAGACCCCAGGCAGGGTGAAATGCTGTGTCCACCAGATACAAAAGTACTGGCACTTCCACAGCAAGGATTTAGGACTAGTACAAGGAGTTTGAAATAAAAGTGTGCATTTTTGTCAGAGAGCAAGCGGAGGGTTGGATGTGGGAAAAGGTGAAGGGGAACAACCATCTGGAAGAGCATCATCAGTAATCTGAGGTCAAAGAAGGAACAGAAGAGAATATATCCATATTGGTTAGTGGTTCTTCTGAATGGATAAAGAGTGAGAAACTAAAAAACCCAGAACCTGTCCTGTTTCTTTTACCTGTCCTGTTTCTTTTAAAATTTCAAATGACCTATTGAATAAAAGCATTTTTCCTTTACCTTCAATAATTGTGAGCGGGAACAGAAATACTGCTTCATGGCACATAGAGCCTGAACAGAGCTGTTTGTCAAAAGCGAACCAAGGGCTTCCACCAGCAAAGACTTGAGCTGGAGAATGTCTCTTCTGAACATGGGAGTTCCTGAGCAGGTTGCTGCTGCAGCAGGACCTGGGAAGAGTCATGTACTAGAGCGGTATGACACAAACTCCATGGAGACTTACTAACCAGCTTCACATCTTTCAGCTCTTAGATTTTATTATCATTTATTATTTAGTAATAACTACGACGAATACAGAGTCAGTCTACCAAAGGTTCATGAATCACAGCATCTTATCAGCATGTTAATCACCTTCTGGTAGGGAAAATGATAATAATGTGAGCTATAACAAACACTTTTATAGTTCCACGCTTGAAGTCAAACAAGCTACAGGAGAGACTGATTCTTCATCCCTGATTCCACACCAACAAGCTAATCTATTTGCTGCAGGACTGGTGCCTTAGCAAGAGTGGAGGCAAGAAAATGGGAAGGATAACGTGCCAAAGGAAAAGCAGGCGGTTCAGCAGCTCACATTTGGGCAGGTAAAGTGAATTCTACCAACAATAAAGAAACAAATGACAGTCCTTAAATACATTTCAAAGTTAAACTCAATTAAAATGACAGCTTACATGAAGATCCAAGTTAATTACAGTCTGTTTTAATTAAACAGTAAACAACGCTCAAACACTGTTTGCTGCTGATGTTCTAAAATACATCAAATTAGCAAAGTGGAAGCAGTTGCCAGCCGAGCACGAGGAACCAGGACTTGCTGGAGCACAAACCCGGAGTTGGACAGATGTGCCTCCGTCTGCAGCGAGAATATTCTCTCCACGTCACCTTGGTTCAGCTCAACAACCAGCTCATTCAACAGCGAGAAAGCATTGCTAGCACAAAACACACAAGGCTCGCTCAGTTTAGGAAGGAAAATGGGAAGGAGGTTGCGATTCAACAGATCTGGGGGTCTTAAGGACCCCAAAAGGTGAGACATACTAACTACATGACAAACTACCTTTGCTTAATAAATCTATTAATCCAAATATGGGGAACGTTTCAATAAACATTTCTCTTATAAAATTAACACTTCTGACTTTGTTTCACCTAATAACTCTATTTTAAAACTTCCTTTTTTAAACTTAATTATAATTCCCCTCAAAAATTCACCTAATTCAGACCACACCTTAAAAATCATTTAGGAAATAACTGTCCTTCACACTTCCTTTAAGGAAGATCAAAATGGAAAAATTAAGAATCTGAATAAACGTGCGGTACATCCAAGTACTTGGGTATGTGCCAAGGATTTCCCGTTCTCCCTAACACATGAGCAGCCAATTTGGTAGAAAGTTTCTATTTATCTTGAGATGGACCTCTCTCCCTGGCCCACCAGGTACAGAAAAAATCAAACCAGCCTGGAAAAAATCAAAGAAGTGAGAATGAGAAGAAAATCAGATCAAAACTGATTATTTCAACCAAAAGCAATCTATTCTATATAAAGCATTCACATTCGGCACTAAAAAAACCATGAGAGCACAGAATTCAACCTGCCAGTATCCTGATATACCATCTTTGTTTTCTTTCCACATATATCCCACCTGAGTTTTATTCCACAAGGTTAGAAATTAATGGGTTATGAATGATCTTCAAAGACAAAAATTTGAGTAATACATGTGCTGTACTAGATTTAGGGTAAAAAACCCCGAACTCTAAAGCAAACCAGGAACACAGCCTAGGGCTAACAACCTTTACCTCAACTTTATTACACTTCAGGGTTTTTTATTTCTCTTTCTTGCCTAATATAAAGCTTGGCATTAATTTTTTTCAGTGTCCTCCACTACTGCAAAAAGATGAGATTAAAAAATAATTGTCTCTTATACTGTATAAATTCTATATTGTGTCCCAAATTAGATCTCAAATCAAAATTTTGGGACAGATGTCATACACTCTGTCTCACGAAGTGATCGTGGGAACTGTTTGCTGACACGCTATTCCAAATTAGGGGCTCCGAGCAAACTCTTCCATTCAGCTGCCGATCAGGACTGAGACGCTCGTTAAACCCCAAAGCTGTAATGAGCTCCCAGGACCATGTAATGAGCTCCCAGGTCCATGGAAGGGGTTTGCATACACGATGGCTGTCAACGTCCCCTCCAGATCCACAATGTCATATGCTTTAGCAATTATTCTCAAAGCAATCTGAGAAGTATCTACAAACTCCTTAACTTCATGTTCCTTCTGTGAAAAGTCTATTTTTGTTTGTCTCTGTGAGTTTAAATATCCCCCAGAATAGCTTGTGGCTACATTAGAAACTGATAATGTAGCTAAATGATGCTAAGTTAAAGCAATGTTAATGAAGTCTAAGCATAGAAAGCAAGAATTAAATAGACAGAGCCCGGCACTTGTAATGCAGGAGACGTGGCAGCCTTCTTTTAAAAACTGTTAAGACCACCCCCATGAGTTACCTGTCTTTGATATATAGAGGAAAGAATTTAAATTTTTTCCCTTTTTTTGCAATAAAACTTTAGGTCTTTCATTAATTATTCAAACAAATTCATATTTAAAAGGTTTTGTAATACTACTTGCTTAGCAAAGAAAATAGCTCTTTGTTTAAACACTTTTTAACCTATTATCTATTTTGGGACTTCACTGTAAGAATTCAGCCCACTGACTCCTTACCTTACACCTGTACAATAGAAAAACAAAACACTAATACGATTCAATTCCTGCTTCGGTGTCCTATGTTCAAGCAGTCACTTGAATCTTCCCTTCTTTGTTTTTCTACTGACATAACTAAGGACCTTGTTACACTGATCTGCCTCCAACTTTTTTCTCCAAGGTCATCCTGCACATCTGCCACTGATTTCTTTTCATTTACCACAAACTCTGGAAGACAAATGCCTGAAGTCCGATGGCTGGAGTGAAACCAGTCTCATGGAAGCTACCTCACCAGGATCCCTACCAGAGCTGGCACAAGCTGGCCAAGGCAGACAATAGCTTTTTATATTTAAGTGCACATTATAATCTTCATGGTGATTAACTAGCAGGTTATTTTAGAAGATAATATCCTATTAATGTTGCCATTTGACTTACTCAGAATGCAGTCATATAGAATTCATTCATCTAAGCCAGAAAACACCCTCTAAAATGCTCCTTCCAGAAAGGTCAAGGTACAAACTCTATCCAATCTGTACCTCAATATTTAAATAAAATTGTCTTATCAAGTGCCAGAAAGCAGCTTCTAAAATATTCAGGATCGTATGAAAGCAGATATAGAAAATCTACATGGAATGCATTAAGGTGGAGCTTTGAACACATGCCAAAAAATAAAAAAGTGAAGTGAGAGAGAAGTAGACTCTTGTCCAAACCATCCTTGTGTTGGAAAGCACAAAATTGCTGTTCTTTCTAGTGCAGGAAAAGAACTGTGCACTTATGAACTCATTCTGTCACCCAAGCACTGTCAGAGTCTGCAGTCCTCTTACAACGGGAATATTTTTGAAGAGACAATTATTCACAGAGATTTTCTTTTTTTCCAAGCCTCTAGTGCTTTGACTGTGAGACCAAAGATCCCCCGAGCTACAATATCTCCAACAACAAGCATGTATAAATTTGATGGGGAAAAAGAAAGGGTGAATAAAAATGGGACAAAACGCCTTTGAGGAACTTTCCACTCCGCAGAGTATCAGGCAGGTCTCTTCGCAGCAACGCAGCCAGCCCTACTGATCTACCAGCTGAAATAGCTACCAAAGTCAATGAGAATATTTTGTAAATGAAGTAGCTAAGAGTATTTGATGTTCATTTCCATTTGCTGGTGACCACTCTCCTCCTCAAAAGCACATTCCCAAGCAATTTCACACATTAGATAAAAGTCAACACATACAACTGGCAATGCAAATATAAAGAAGGAAGTCTTAACACAATATGACACTTAATAGCTAATTACATTCAACAAAATGTTAGAAGAAGGAGTCTTCCAAGACTAATTTTATAAGGTGATTATACAAGATCAGAAGAACAACTGCTGGTAAACATGATCCATGGGGAAAACCACAGATACACCTAAGCTGAGATTTTCTTTTTCCAAAGCACTATTTCTCCCTGAGCTAAATTCTTTCCACATCAGTACACTTTAGTTCCCCACTAGTTACATAATTATGGTAAACATATGTCGTGCCTTTTTCAAGTCTTAAAGGTGACATTTTTAGACAACTCAGTTGTAAAGATGGACTTCAAACAGACATCAGACTTGCTGTTCAACATAAGATTAACTCAATAAAAGCATGACTTGAAAACAAAAAAAATCAGTCAATAATGCAGTTTAAATCACCACCTATCACAATAACTGCATATTCTCCAAATAACGGGCTCTCGCCTATGGGATCCTCATTCCGACAGCAGGATGATTCCAGCACGTGCACCTGAGTCGCTCGGTTCAGCTCCAGGGGCAAGCCCTCCAGCTCCCAGCTGACACCCCCAGCAACTTCTTGCATGTTTTGCTTGTCTACAGAGACCCCCTTTTGATCCTTTTCTTTAGGATTTCCAGGGCATCCTCTTCTTATGAATTCAGACCCATTTCTTCTCACTAACCTTACTGCATTGGCTTTGCTGTAGAGTTTTTCCTGCAAGTCACGTTCCCATCTGGCTCCCTGATGGGAACTCTTTCTCCCTTCATTAAGGGATTAATTACTCATTAATGATCATCTGCTCTCACCACTGAACACAGACATTCACAAAAGAACCGCTGAACACCAGTCCTACCTGTATACGCCATGTTCTTCGGGTTTCCATAGGGAGCCCCAGGTTGGACGGGGCTGTAAACAGGGTTCATGGTGGAAGACCGGGAACTCTGAGGACAAAACAAAAGCAGAGTTGAGACGACAGCCTTACATTAGCTCCGGAGTCGTCTTCCGTGCAAAGAGTCTTCTGCTACATGACAGCACTACCATGTTATAATTCAAGACACAGAGAGCTGCAAAGAAAAGGATTTACAGCTAGACGTTACAACCAGATAGCATATTTAATAATTCAAGTTTTGGATCTCTCACTCAATTCCCCTAACTTCTTCAGCGCTGCATATTCTGCCTACAAATGTACTCTGAGCAGACTGATCTTACACATCCCTGCCGCCAGGGGGGCTCAGGACTCCTGACCCCACTTTTAGCATCCGATGAACAAAGAGGAGAAGCCACAAATTCAGACAAGGAATTCTCCCCTTTGGAGGAGCTAATAGTTCTTGGGTGACAAAAACAACCGCAATGAAGACTTGACCTTTCAGAAATTAGCAGATAAAAGACCATTTGCTGCTGGCGGGATGGAGAGCGGCAAATATTTGTGAGCTTTCGGCGTGAGCTGACTACAATAACTTCCCGCCTAAGGCTTGGGTCATGTGAAAGGCTGTGCAGGGCACCAGTGCCACCCACCACTGTCCCAGACAGGGAGATGCAGTCACGGACCTAATGCGAGCAATGAGATTTTAACAGCCCTTCTGTTTCCCTCTCTAATAAAGATGATGAAGCAGTACCGGGTTAGCTTCCTGTGAGTTTTATTTAGAGGAAAGCAAGTAACTTGGGAATTTGTGTCTAACTGTCAGTTAAGCAACTGGCTCAGTTAATTATCTTAATGAAGCACATTCTCAATTCTGATTAATGGGAAAATCAGTCATTAAGCTTTATTAGACGACGCACTTGTCTCCATAGCTATCTAGTGACAATTTCACACAAGAACCTCAACGATCTTGCTTCAAAATGTGGGGTTTTTTTAAATGTATTATTTTACAGTTCATAAACAAAACTGTTCCTTCCAAACAAGTCTCTCATGATGGATGCACAATTTGTTAGATCATTAACTCCTTCTGCTTTACCTCAAGATAGTAAACAAGTCACATGTTAAATGTTAGCACCAACTGACTTGACAACAATTACTACTTAATTAATTAGCCTTCCCTCCACCCCCAAGTTAGCATAGACAGAGCAATTCTCAAAGCAAAGGAAATCACGGTTATAAAGCGAGCTGGAAGAGAAAGCTACATGGAGACACGTATTTACACCAGCGGCTTCAGTAACGCATGATGGAGCTCTTAAGAAGATCAATGGGAAAATCAGTGCAAAACTTTACATCTGTGAGACATTACTGCTGAGGATTTACATTCAAGCATAAGGGGTTTATGGCCATTTAGTCCTCGTGTCCCCAGGCGGTGCTGTGAGTCTTGGTGAGCCTGCCCCTGGCAGTGGGTGTTCGCCTTCTGGCTTGGGTTCTCGTTTACAGTAGAAAACTCAACGTCATCTATCTCTGAGATGGTGAACACCAGCCTCTGTAAGCATCCGTCCAAAAGCCTGGCTTTTGGGCTGCCATACAGATCCTGTTCAACACAGCAGGCTATTTCAATGTAGGATGTGGCAGATACAGAATGCACTCAGACGTATACCTCAAACCGCACAAACACACACTTTATGTGTCCCCATGCTGTAGATACCTACCTACCACTGCTTTGAACACATACGACTTCTTCATATGAACATGAAATTAAAAAATCATCTACATTCTTGGAAATTACTTTCCTTTCTCTAGTGAAAAAGAAAGTTGATTTAAGCCCAACCACTACATCTCTATCGCACATTATTTCTCCAAACAAAACATCGTAGACAAGTGAAATGCCTCTCCCTGTCCAAAGCACGTAGGACATGTTTCACCTTACTTTTTCAGTAAGTTGAAAGCATCTGAAAGGAGATGGTTTGACAGTAATGAGGTGGGTGAATGGGCTGCCCAGAAGTGCCAGCATGACACAACGCATGAGGAGCATCTACTGCTGCTCTAAACAAAAGCCTGGAAGCCAAAACCTCCTCCTTTTCACCCAAATGCCTCAATCGATGACTTTTTTTGGTTGCAATTCCATTCCATCATCACCCTTCAATGCAGATTCCACATCAATAGTGGGACTAAGGCAAGAAGGTGTTTCGAACTTTTAATGGTCGTAAAATACTCTGACAAGGAAAAGCACTATAAAAATCCAAAGACAGTCTACATTAACAAACACTTTGGTGCAATCAGACACGATCAGGCAATCAAAGCATTTTGTGCTAAGGCTCCTATGGCTACACCCTCTGCACTTTGATGGTTTCCTTTGAACTAGATTTAGTCTGGTTTTTAGTCTGGTCCCCACCTGATGCACGGTTTGAAGTTGTCTAAAGGACACCAGTAAAGGACATGCTGGTGATATGTCCATCGCTGGTATAGACCTGTATGTCCCATGAGAGGCTGGAGGACATGTGAAGGGCAACTGGACTGAAGCTTCTGAAAGAAATCTGGTCCACGCACACCAAAACCACTTTGCATGCAGAAACAAGAACGCAATCAGTGGGAGTCACCTTCAAAGTGCAGTACTGTTCTGAATTACACCACCAATAATACACATAGCCTAAGGGTTACTACTAGTACATGATGCTTTAAGTAATAGATGCCACAAACAGGACTTGAGAGAAAAAGGAGAGAGGTGTCAGAGTTGTAGAGATTTCCTGGCCATAATTAACTGTTAAATCTCTACTAAGACTCTTCAAGTCCAGACAAGAAATGCCCAGTGGGACAGGGAATGTGACAGACATCTATGAAAAAATAAATCACATATGACCTGGAGAAGATGGAGAGGCAGCACTCTTTCTCATAACCCAAGCAAGTGCAGGCATTAGAAGAAATAATTGTGTTGTAGGTGCAAAACAAGCAAAGGGGGTGGCTGGTTGCTTTGCTTGCCTCAGCATGTCCCTCGCTGCCAGGAGGGTGGGATTTGGAAAGCCTCCCAAGGGACAGAGCAATTCCTCCTCTCCCCCAGACAGCCTTCCAGACAGGCTTTTAGGCAGCGAGGACCTTTGACCATCCAGCCACCCTTGTGTTTCCAGGAGGCAAGTCAACATCCAGGCTCCATTTTAGGTGCCTGGACACCCAACAGCACGATGCCTGACATTGGACTACGCTCTCAACAACTGTGCCCATGGTGCTGAATGGTGCTCTTTGCACGGGAGGGCACTGGGAGATCCCTGCAGCAACACTGAATGGCTGCAAAAAGCCACATCCTATTCATCAGTCAAGCGTGGGCATGTGGTTCTTCATGTTGGCCATTTCAGAGGACCTGTAAGTCGAGGATGTTCTGCAAGAGAGCAAGGAAGTGATGGTCCGTCTTTCTCCTGTGTTCTCCTTCTCACACACAGAGCCAGCCTCTTACCCAGCTGAGCCTTCCTGCCCAAGAAATAAAGTTTATGAGGGTCCCTCTTCCCTCCACCTTCCAGTTGAATGTGTGTTCCTCCACCCAGGACCAGCTGCACCTGCTCCCAGGCAAGGATGGAATCACGGCTGCTTTTATAAAGTGCCTTGTTCAATCCACTCATCATTTCATTTGCACTTTTCTCGGTGTAAAGAGTACAAATAAATCGTAATTTGGCGAAAATTACTGCACGTTTGGCTTGCATTCGGTGTTGTACCAAACGGTAAAAAGATACACTCTTATTGACAAGGATGAAAGAAAATGCTTTTTAGATGAGATAAAGAGATTGTAATCATGTTAGGGGTTTGAGTGTACAGTGAGGAAGAGGTTTGTGCTTCCTCCCTGCTTGGTATGCAGGGTGTTATTTCCAGCCAGCATGAAAGAGTCCATGCAAACGGCATTTCAGATGGATGGTCTTCTTTCTTTTCAGCCTCGAGTATTAAAGCACATTGAGATGAGCTTCCAATACATTCTGCAAGACAATACCATTCAAAAATACATTTTAAATTCATTACAGGCACCGCATTGTGGCATTCAAAAAGCTACAGTGAAAGGGGAATAAAACAGGATTAGCAAAATTAAACCTCCTTCACCACAATAACTTGCAGCACTTGCTTGCGGCCACAAATACACAACAAAAAGACTAATAGAAATGAATTATAAACAGACAAACACAAGTATTGCTCTCTTGCACGGAGCTTCCACTGCTTCCTAATCCCCACGACACTGATGTTCACTCGCTTAGAAGCTGCTGAGACTCCAGCAAGGAGCTGAAGGAGTAACTCCAGCAGGAATGCCATGGGAATAAGCTGCTCGCAAACAGTCTCGGGATACTTTCTGGCTGTAACCTGGTTACATTTTCATCTATTTTATCTTTCCTGTGAAAGTACATGACATGCTTCCATCACACTAGGAAATTACTTCAGATGAAGGGTAAACAGAAATACAAGAGAGGTCAGTCGTCAGGCAGCCACCACGCCATCAGCAGGCCAACACACCAGTCAAATCGAGTTTGCACGGGGGATTTCCAAGCAGCACGAGAAGAGAAATGAAAATGCTTGTGCTGTGAATGCTGAGCTTCAACTTGCTGTGCTGTGAAGCGGCTGCAGAGCTACGCTTGAGTGCTCTTGCCTCGCTGGACCAGAGCTGGGCTTTGCTCTCTGCATTGCACACTCCCGCTGCTGTCAAGGGGGTGGACTCTGTCCCCCATCCCTGGTGACACACTGTGACACCGCCTACTTCATCCTCTTCCTACAGGATCACTCAAAGTACTCAAGAACCAGCACAGGTACCACCACCACCTTCAAACTACTACAGACGCAAGATGACAGGAACATCTTGCCCTGATGTTTTTCTCCATCGTTATTTTACTTTGTGCCTTTGAAAATGCCGTGACCAGCTTTGCGGCTTCCCAAAGACACTCATGCCTTCAGTCTTCAAATACTGGTGGGCATCAGTAATTTTTAACATGTAAACAAACTTTAACGCAAGTATTTCTATGCACACACTGCTGGAGCTGGCATCTTCTACACCTCTCCCACTCTGATACATAGAAGTATAGGCATTTCCCACTTCTACCATACAGAAGCAGAGGAAAAGAAAGACAACGTTGAAGGAGATTTAAAAAATCCTAAAAAAAAAGAATAAACCTGGCATGCAAGATTTAGGAAATTTATTAAGTTATTATCATTTTCTTTTCAAACTAAATGAATACAAGCTTTACAAACAGTGTTACTGAGAAATAAATGTATTTTACGGGGTTCCTAAAACAGTGACCCTGACAGGTGCATCTTTCAGGTTCTCGAAAAATTAAATAGTACATCTAAACTTAAGTCCAACTGTAAAGAAAAGAAAAAAAATTGTAAATAATGCAAATGTGAGCTTTTCTGGATGACAGACACTTCTCCATCTTGTTTCACGTCAGTCCTTCTGTTAAGGTAACTTATCCTTTAACTTCCCATATCGCCTAGGTTGTGATTTGCCTTTGTCTTTTGTGAATATAGGATGTAAGTGCTTTTGAGAGAAAATATATGTACCAAAAATTATTTATTTCACATAAGATGGCACAGAACCAAACAAGAGAGAGTGTGAACAAAGAAAAAAGGCAAAGCAAAAAGATACGTTTCTTCCTTGATCTGCACATCACCTCTTTATATTCATTTTATACAAATCGTATGCTAACAGTATTCAGCCAAAGCCTCCTTGAACATGGAAAGACCTCCTGACCTTACACTGCATTCAAATTCCAATAATTTTCTGACAATTTTTCAGTTAAGTCATTCGAAGCTTGACCCTCACTTGGGATCCGCCAAACAGTAATTAAATTAACTTCCAATTCATCTGCTAAAGGTTAATTTAGGCAAGCTACAAGGCTAAGTCCCACCTTTCCCCCAAAAAACTCTGCTGTGACAGTATGCACAAGCTCAGAGATTGGTAACACAATGTGGTTTTCCACAATTAATACCTCCTTTTTAATTTACTCTTCTTTTAGTTACACCATAACTAAAAGTTGATTGAACGTATCTCACCTGAAGCAAAACATTTAACCTGTTAAAGACCTTATAAAAGAATGAGGTCAAAGATGACACAATTTTAGTTAATCTTTTATTAATAAAATTAAAAGTTCTTTTTTAAAAAATCCATTTAAAGAGGGAAACCAAAGAAAGGCCAGACTCCATAAAAAGTTTAAGGTTTCAATTAGCAGTAAATTATTAATGGTAGCTCCTGTTTGTACAGTATAATGTTCTCTTTTACCTCTTCCACTATACTTCAGCTATACTTTGATGTTTATACAAATTGATCTACAGTATCAATCCAGAGCCTGCACGTTGCTTTTTTTGTGCATTTCTCCCCACTTTTCACTTTCAAAGAAAATTTCAGCTCTGCTCCAGCCTTATTTTACCTAAATAACTGTAAACTCTGTACCACAAACTCCACCTCCCCAAAACCTGCAGCACTCTGCTTCACAGACTCATGCAGCTGGAGCAGAAGGGTCATCCTGGTCCTCAAATCGTCCTGCTGATACATCTATTGGTACTCATATTGCCATATTTATTTATAAAGCACCCATGAAGTGGTAGCTAGCAGCAAAAGCTAGGCAAGAAGCTTTTATTCTATCCTGAGAAAACGTTTGCTATTTCAAAAATTCCACATTTGAAATGCACATTTGATTCCAGGCTTGCTCTCTTGCTCTCAGTCATGTCCTGGACCCTTTTATTCTGGGAGCATTTCCAGTAGAAATGAAGACGTTCAGTGAAGCAGCAGTTCAGGAACGCTTTAGCAGTCAATGTTACTGCACGCAGGCATGCCTTTGCTGATGTGAACCAGATTTGGGATGGCACGTCTGCATCCCTCAGGGGGTAAAGGCTTGCAGACAGCATCAGTGTCCTCCACGCACAGACCATCTTCAGAGGAAAGATATGCTGCACAGTTTCACTCTCCAGTCAAGTTCTGAATTAGAAGAGCTTGTTTAAATAATATTCCCTCCATTCAAGAGATGGCACCTTTGAGGGAATACATAAAAAGCATGATATGAAAATATTTGAAGCGTCGTCACCACCCGATGCAATCAAGATGTTCAAAGTATGAACACCAATGGCACTGAAGTCAGCAGTACAGCTAATGCAGTTGGTGATTAACACAACATCATTTGTATGGTCGTTTGTGAGGCTCTGAACGTGACTGAACTGCATTACTCATTAATTACACTGATGATGTACTTTCTTCATAGATACTTCTTGTCACGCACCTTCAGCAATTGGAAGGCATTTGCACCCGGCTACTCCAAGGAGTCCTGGAGCTTCGGCAATGAGCTCCTATCGCCTGCCACAGGGATGTTACCAGCTAGGACTACATCAACAGGAGAGCAGAGACAGGAACGGTAAGATGTTAATGACCACGATGGACCAGCGGTACGGTTCTCACCAGGTGAAACCTGAGCTGTTCAGCTGAAGCTGACCCTGATGAAGGGAACGAATTAAACCAACTGGAAATGCTGCACAGCGAGGCATTTCAATACAGCACTTGGCCTACCCAATCTCAAAGACCAGCAAAGGGAAAACAAAAATGAGCTGGAAAATTTACAGTCCTACACCATCTTTCATAGAGATCCACCTCCAAACCATGGCAGTAACACCCATCTATTCACTGAGACGCAGGAGGGTGGCAGGGGCTAGCTGGGAGTCACCCAGCCAAGCCCACAAGGAGCCACATTCCCATCACCTATTGCCTCCTCTCCAATAAATAACTAAATAAACCCACACACCTTTCATTTGAGAAAAGTTTGACATCTGTAAGAGGAACAAGCCCTTGTGTCTTCATTGTATGAAATGCATGTATTAAATAGCTAATTTATAAGCACAAAGCAGCTCTTGACTTTGGAATTTGCTGATCTCAGACTGCCCACAAATAAATGCTGAGGCAGGAAAAATCTTGACCTTTCATTTGCTGAAGTTTATGATCTACTTAAAAGCCAGAGGATCCAAAAAAATTTGATTATTCAATTATGCTAGATAGCATATTAAAAAATAGTAAAGGAAAACCTTGTCCTAGCCTGAGAAAGTGAGAGACAGACAAGGAAGACAGGATCACTTGTTGCCCTTGGTGCAACAAGCGGTTGCTCAGTGAGCCTGAACATGGCGTGGCAAAATATCTATATACCCTATTTTCTGAATTAGGCAGAGCTTATAAAAATACCCTTATGGGCCTCAGTAAATGAGAAACCAGTTCCCCTACAGGAAACTTCAGCAACGAAAAAAAATCCATGATGCTAGCACGGCTGAAGTTATATTAGCTTGTTTCCAGAGAAGAAACCTCTGTACGCAGATGAATTCTGTGCTGTAAATTCCTGGCTCTGTATCTGCAAGACTGATGGGTTTCACCAGCAGGTAACCAATAAATAAATGTATTTTTAAAAATAACTAACATACCTGTCCCTGTGTGTCCAAAACCATTCTCAGTAGTTTTCAGACGACTTCCTTGATACATTCCTATTAATTTCTTTAACTTGAGGCCTTGCTGACTTTTCCTTTTGAAATGAACCCTGCTGTACTCTTGTATTTAGTGCTCTCATTCTGCTTTCCAACTGAGCCATATCCTCCTCCAGCTGATTATGTCGATTCTTTTATCTTCACAATCCTACTTCATTGTGTTTTGCTGAAAAGACTTCCTAGGACAGGCAATTTGAAGACTCTTCTCTCTGCTCCTTTCTTTCCACAAACGATGGCTTGCAAGATTCAGGTTAGCCATTAGGAAAAGCCTTTTGACTAGGTGGATCAGGCTGACCACAGATTTGCTGGAGGTTTTCAGGACTGGTGTAAGCAAGGCCATGCTCGACCCAACCTGGTGCTGGCGAAAGCCCCACTGCGAGTGTGAGGTTGGACTGGATGGCTCCAGATGTCCTTCCAACCAGCATTTCATCTCCAGCTTGAAAGAGTTTGTGCTGTAACTCATTTCTCGGACCTCTACCTCCCTCCACAGTCTCGGGCTGTAACTTTCTTGGTGTTAGACGTTACCACTTTCCAAAGACTTTGGATTTTTCCTAATGGCCTCCAGTCAGAAGTTTCCTTAGCACTTGGTAGGACACCAGAAACCTTGGAGGGGCGGGGGGGAGAGAGGGTAGCATTCACACTTTTCCATTGATGGGTATCTATACTGTAGCATATCAGTCAAACAGGCGATGTTAAGATGCCTCACAGGACCATGAAAATTTACTTACCACATCAGCTATGATGCTAAGCAAGCACTAAATAGCATCCAACTGACATTTTTTATTAACTTAGTGCAGAATTTGACCTACCATAAAATTATTGAGGCTTTGGCTAGAAAAATTCCCTGGATTATAGACAACTATCCTATAACGTCACCCAGTCACTATAAAAAAAGAAAAATAATATTCTTAGTTATCTTTCTTGTCTGAGACTTCTCAAGCTGCTTCAGACCTTTCTCACAGTCAACCATTGCTCCTTCTCCTAAGAGAAGCTACACTTTAGTAGCAGACGCAAAAATAATATTAATAAAAATCAATTTATGTTATTAATAAATACAAGCTTCCCCCCTTCCAAGCTCTTTCAAAATATTAAATAATCCATCACCACTGCAGCCTCGTTTTACAGATGCTGAGAAGCCTGCAGGAGAGCAGTAAGATGATGGGCTCAAGGTAAGCAAGACCATACGGGCGGGACCAAGATTCAGCTCCTGAGCGTCAGACTTGCTGCGATCAGTATATTATTTTCAATAGAGAAGACACAAGTACTTGAGCATGTTTCAGAGATGGAGGCTCCCATCTCAAAGGGTTTAAAGCATAATTTAAAAGTGGGATGTGGTCAACTAGAGAAATACCAGGTTGGAAAAAGAGTTGAAGGAGACACCATTACAGCAAGCTGAGGACACAGTTGCTTGCGGAAGGCATATCCAAATCACACCAGCTGCATAAACTCTTGGTTTTGTTTCAGGCTACAGTATCACATTTTCTTTTCTTTTCCACTGGGTCAAACTACACTGTATTAACCAATTTCTAACAGAAAAATTTCAATACCAGAAAAAGTCACGCTACCCTCAAAGACATGTTTTGATTTATGTTTTGCTCCAAAATTTCCAACCACTACCACTAATTACCTTCCTTCAATTTTTGTAATTACTCCCCTCAGTATGGGAGAATCACTTTCCAACCGTATCCTGAATATTGAAAACATCACTCCTTCCCAGGCACTGCAATAGGATAAAGATCTAAATTTGTTTCTGACTGGATTACACTGTACAAAGTTGACATACCAGAAATACAATATTCTTGGAATTAAAATCAGATGAGGGTCGAGATGTCCTTTTATAATAGATGGGTCAGAATCCTCTCGGCTTTATTTGGTCAGCGTTCAAATCCACCGCGCTGCAGGTTTTGGCTGCGTGATTTATGACTTCCAGCCATGGTTGTTCCTCGTTGCCCTCTAATGAACTCCTCCCAGGTCCCGTTTTCTGGTCGCAGGCTTTCTTCTCTGGTCAAGACTGGAAACCCAACACAGGGTTCAGGAGCAGAAGGATGATGGAGCCATCCTCTGGCTCCAGCCCCATTCCCCTGGCAGGCAGCACAGCAAATCCTTCCCTGCCCTCTCTTTTCCTTTGCTCATGCTGATGCACGGACAAAGACGGGATATAGACACTGGGAAAAATGAAGATTAACAGTGCAAATGGAGGAGATCAATCCTCCGTAATAGTCCCTTCTTCCTTAAATATTTTGCAATCTTTGTTCTAAAACAAAGCTGTACCAGGGAAGATGAAGGAGAGCACAGGCTAAATCTGTTAGCGGAAAGGGAGCTTTGGCAAGAGGTCTGTTTATCATTCTCTTTTTGTAATTTCGTGTTGGCAAGAGGTGCTGTATTAACGAGCCCAGGAGACTGAAAGTCTTTCCTACCCACAGGACAGGCAGACGCTGGCATTCATTCAACTCCATTTGGAAATCAATCTACATGGAAGGAGAACAACAGACCTCGGATTTATGCTGGTCTTGGTGTGCCTGGTGCTAAGGTCCACCAATACCTGACTAATGTATGTGGCAACTTGTTACCACTTGAAAAATAACTAAAAGAACACCGTTGGCTTTTTCAGGTGAAAGCTGCCAAGTGACGAACAAACAGAACTCAAGAAAACAAGGTATTCACAACAGTCATAGGCAGAGCTCAGGCAGGGTTTTTACTTCCTAAAGAAGTACAGGACAGTCTGCGCTAAAAAAAACAAAGAGGGATGCACACCCAAAGGCAGTGGTGTTGCAATTATTATTGCAAGACATCAAAATAAAGATGATTCAAACTGAAAATATGAAATTAATCAGTTGATTTAAATCCTAAAGACTTAATCACCTTCAGCTCTCAAACATCAAAGTGGAATGAGAGACGGGGTGGTCTACAGCTTGCTCCCCTCCCCTGGCCCACAGAAGCTTTGCACTGCTTTGGCTGAAGGTTAAGGAGCGCTGGTGGGGATCACTGCCCAATCACAATGTCCCACACATCTCACCAGCTGCCCAAACCCAACTGCCTCCATGACCAAACCATGCTGTGCTCCTGGGCGGCTGTGGGTGGGCGAAGGAGCAGACCTTCAGCGTCCTCCCACCCTATCATGAATGCCTCACCTCCTTGTGTACACACGCCCTACTGCTCTAGTACGTATCCAACTCACATCATATCTGAATTCCTTACTACTCAGTATTTCTTCTATAGACTCTGAACCTAAGCCTCTATGGGTGGATGCTGCAAAAATATGCGGTAAAACAACATATAACCAGTGGAAGAGAAAGTAAGTTTGTATCAGATGACCATGATCAATCACTTGCAATCTTTAAATGAAGGCTAAATAGGTTTATAGAGCTGTACTAGATCTCAAACACAAGTTAAACATTCAATACAGGAATTGCCAAAGGTTAGTAGCAGACAATATACAGAAGACAGGAGACCAAGGTCTGTGAATGTATGATATGACTCTATAATGCACGCAATATGCAGTCAATTAGCATATTTGTTTCATAATCACTGTAAAAACCAAGAATTTTTCAGCTTGCCATTACAGAGGATTGTGCAGTGCTTTTATTCACCTAAACACTCATTCAGGTTTCCAGTGAATATACCCAGCCCAGGAGGCCAAAACCAGGAATGCTTTTGCAGCACACACAAAGAAAAGGGCTGAAAGGCCACAGCAAGTCAACAATTAAGACTTTTCATAGATTTCCGGACTTTCCTTCCCAAACTAAAGAGTGGGAAGAGATTCAATGAAGTTTGAAGGAGCTTACAGCCTGCAGTTTATATCAGCAAAAAAGAATTCCTAAATCCCCAGCCGATGATTCAGGCTGGCCAGACAACCCAGCTTTGCTTTCTTGTTTTCCATCCGGGGCCGGGGGGGGATAAGGCCAGTTTGGGGATTGAATGGCACAGCAGAAACTAAAAGCAGAGCAGTCATTCACTTCTTCCTTAAAATAACAGTGTATGCTGACATTAAAAAACAACTAAAAAAGTCTTCGAGGTTTCTCAAAAATGTTTAAAAGGAAAAGCCTACTCTGAAGCAGCTAAGCAAATACTGGTCTTCACACATGAACTTTTCTATTC
Organism: Sagittarius serpentarius; assembly: GCA_034782735.1. Taxonomy (NCBI): domain Eukaryota; kingdom Metazoa; phylum Chordata; class Aves; order Accipitriformes; family Sagittariidae; genus Sagittarius; species Sagittarius serpentarius. The sequence continues at coordinate 25,719,881 of JAVKLA010000026.1, forward strand.
ACCTCGAACTGATCTCTCCTGCGTGTAAGGTCAAGGATATGTGGAGCCATTTGAACAACCAGGGCTTCAGCATCCATGCACAGGAAAAAAAAAATCCTAGCGTTTTGTTTAAAATAGTAACGACGCCATACTCATGCAAATCCAATAGAAGACAATGCTCTCGGTGTCTAAGACCGAGGTAGGATTACTAGTTGCAACTACTGATATTTTCGATAAAAGCAATACCAAAACAATTAACACATTCACTTGTTCAAGGATATTATGCAACATTAAAACTCAAGAGGGCATCCAGCAACGATATGATTAGTTTAATTCACTAATCTGTCATTCACATTTGCTTTGGCTTGAAGGATGCCAGAGCCTCCACACCAAGAGCGACGATGCCTTTCAACACAGCAGTGATAAACATCCTATTTTCTATCAGTCAGTGTCCCTTTGATGCTATGACTCCCACACTGACAAAAAAAAGTCTAAAATTTCCATTTGCCACAAAACGGCTTAATTTCATGGTAATCCCTATTGTAAGAAATCAATTTTGCAATTTAACAGTCAGTGAATTTCTGCCTCTTAAATATCATCCACAGTCAACAGGTTATCCCAAATTTTACACATATGCTGCCACCGCAACTCGGATCGTCTCTACAAAATCTGTTTCATTGTCAGCTTGCCTAAGCCTTCTGCATTTTTAATATCATTTCAGTAGTATTATAGGTACAAAGGCAGAAGTTCAACTGAAGACAGAACGTATAATCTTTGGGTAATGGCCTTCTCCAAAATACACTGAATTAGACTTTAACATCTACCTATGTCTTCGCACCAAAAATAACATAACAGAAGTAAGACACCAAAACATATACTCACTGCTGCCTTGTACCAAAGCCAACACAAAATCAAGCGCTTGTGCATGTCCAAATAGAGAGTCACGGAGGTATTACCCATGAACAATAATGTAATTATTCTTAGAATTCAGTGCTGCAGCTATTTTACAACACACTTCGGTGTAGGCTTAAACTCAGGTGGGGTTAAGCACACAGAGATGTCTGTAACCTCACAGCTCTACATTATAAACTCTACAGAGCAAAGTCTTTTGTATATTCTACAAAGATCCCAGCATACATTAGACAGTGATTACATGATTTACAGAACGCACACCCCTTATTTACACATTTTGAAAAAGAAAAAAAAAAAATCAGGCCTTTGATTTGCAACCAATTTGTGACACATGTATTTTCATGCTGGTAAGCATCATCTCTGTACATAACAACCTTTTTGCCATCATTCTTTGTAACAGTTCAATTCATGTCTTAAATTAACTCTATCAATCATAAAACAGGTGCACACCACCTACTCAAGAGATTTCCTTTCTCCAAATTTTTCTCTGCTCTGACAATGCCCAAATTGATATTACCTGTGATGGAAAACACAGCCTGGTAGGGGACTAATTTTGGTAAGATTCACTCTAGTTTTTAATGAATTCACAGGTTTGTTTTTACATGCTTGGAAAATAAGCTCAATATTCCCAGGCAGTGTTTTGTGAAATATTGGGTGGCACGGGTTTTTTCTTAAAAAAGAACGGAAATCAAGTTCTTGGTTTCAGTTCAAAGAGTAATTCAGTTCTAAGAAACGATTCTAACAGCAAGGAAGAATGATGCCCGGAGAGCTAACAAGGAACTGGGATCTAGAAAGAATCAAATATATAGTAAGTATAGAAAAATCCCCTGCAGCCCAGCAGGCAGCACACCCCGGCAGTAAGACAGAAACCAGGCTGGATGTGCATCCTCTGGAAGACCAGTCCTAAGACACTCGACAATGTGATCGGCACAGAAAACAGAGGGAGAGCACAGGGCAGGACCTAAGTGATCTTCACACGGATTGCCAGGCAACACAGGGGGGAAAAAATGCCCTTGATGGAAAGAAGAGCAGAGCAAATTGTGAGAGTAATCATGACCTCTACGATCTGGAGAGCCTGGGAATATACACTTCATAAAGAAGGAGCATTACACAGCAAAACACTTCCCCAAGGTCCCCCCCTTCCTTTCTTTCTTTCCTTTTTTTCCCCCCAAATAGACTTCTTTCAATAACTATAAAATAATCTGGTTATTCCTTTCCAATTCATAATGTACACTTAGGTATTATATTTAAATGTAAATTTTATATTTAAATTTCTTTACATATATGAATGCATTTAAGCAGAACGGTGCATACGTTGAGAAGACGGAGCACAGTGAACGACACCCCATGAAGTATCTCAATATAAATTTTCTGCGGCGCAGGAGTCCCTGCATTACTGGGGCTGTGCTTCCCCTGCCAGCACCCCTCAATGTGCAAAATGTTCCCAGTCCAATTACAGAGGAAGACACACAACACACAGAGAGGAAGATGCACTCCACACCCCTCCATTTTCTCCAGAAATAATAAAGCAATAGTGCCTAGATTTAGATATCTGCACAATAGTGTCAGACTTTCCCTCCTAATGTGGCTGAAGGCTACAAAAATGTAATTAGAAAGCTTTCTAGGAGTGGCACTTTAATTTCACCCTTAGGCAATCTGTTTGCCACAGGCAAGCAATTAAGTGAATGTGTACCTTCAGCGTTTAAGCCCTCTGCAGAAGCAGCCCAGGTTTCCCCCAGCTAGCACTGTTAGTTTTCAAATTAACATGACACCACGCTGAGCGCATACAAAACCGCAGGTATTTTAGACCTGCACGCCGGGTGGATGAGTAGGGCCTTTTTCACCTCTTGGCAAAGCTGCCATTGATGCTCACTGGTCTCACATCCCTTCTTTGTTCAGATCAGCCTACACAGAAAGCATCCATAAAAAGATGAAGCATGTGCCTGCACCTCTACTGTTTTTTTTTATCTGATGCAAAATACTTGTTTCTGGCTGGAACAGAATGCAAGGTATGATACTGATGAACAGGAATGACATTTTTTGAAGGATTTTATTCTGCAGAGAGAGGTGAAACCTCCAAGCATTTCCACTGGAGAACATAAAATCTTGGCGGAGGCAAAACATCTGTCAAGGCAGCCTTGTAGAAGGACCAGGGCAGAGTACCAGGTGGCCAATGTCACTGAACTCTGCTCCTTCTCATCCCTTCCAGCAGCACCGGCTCCACAGCTACGCTCCTGAGCTCTTGCTATCGGCTGACCCAGGACTTGTAATCTCCTTCTGCTGGAGTGTGTTTGATACAAATGCTAATCCTCCTGATTTGCAATTCACTGTTGCCATCTGATTTTGAAAATTTTCTGCAGACACTAGAAGGGGGAAATAGAAAACTGAACATGAGAGAGAACTGCTAAGTCTGTGCTGCCAGTTATTGGCAATTAAGAGGCAAGCAAAAATACTCATCAGCCCCTGAACCATCTTGCAAATCTGAGCTGACATCCTTGACAAACTCAGCTTCCCATGCCTTTCTGTCCTTCTGCATCACATTGTGTCCAGCCTGCTTGCCTCCATCGCATGGCTATTGAATAATCTGTGGGAAATGAGTTAATGATTTCAGTCCAGATCGTAGTAGACAGACATTCACATCCACAATGGGCAGTAATTGCCCCGTTACTGGCCGTTAACAGGAGATCACACATACAAGCAAAGGACCTACCAACTCTGAGCCACGGCTGCCATGCAGGGAGAAAACTGCCACCATCCTGCCCCAACTCTGTGCGACATGAAGAGCCCGTCATAGCTTCAAGGTCTGTAGATCAGCCACTGCTCACTATTAAATTCACCCTGCCCTCAACATAAGCGCATACAAATTGCAAAATAACGTTCAACCCTGATGGAGTTTCCCTCCTGCAGTGTGGGCCACCCTGCAGTGGGTTGAGACAGCAACCTTCGTAAGGATCCTGATGGACTCCAACAGATGACAGCTCGTGCACGTAGCTCATGAGGAACTTTCCCCCATAGGTGCTATGTGGAGGACGAGAGTCTCCCTAGAGATCTAGAACAACCAAAATAAAACACTTAAGTTCCATATCTACCATTTGTATTATGAAAATGTCAGGTGAGGGCTTCATGACAGCCTAATGGCCGACTGGATATGGTGAATCTCCTGTGCTGAATTCTTCTTCTGATGCCGATTTACAAAATATTGTCACAATCTGAAAAATCCTGGGATCAACAGGAAAGCCATTTAAACTGAAGAATGCTACTTGAAAAACGCAAGAGGACTGGACTAGAAATGAAGAGGGGGAAATTACAGAGGCGGAGGGAAGTGCTACAAAATGCAAAAGCAGCAAGTAGATCTCCAAGTTCAAAACCAGGAACAGAGGAGGCTGAGTCACAGCAGCTATATTTGGTATAAATCCAGAAGAATCATTCCTAAAATAGGTTAACAAAATACTAGGAAGGAGAAAAAGGAAATTCCATCTTGAATATAGAGAGAAAGACTTCATCTCAGAGAGTTTTAACACGGTAGGAAAAGCTCTGGGGTCACTAGCATCCAAAGCTAATGAAACACTGGTGTAGCTGAAGAGGATCTTTGTTAAACATAATCCTGGAATTACAAAAGAGCCACATAAAAATACGACTCTATTTCCAATCTTGTAATCCAGTATTTAACACTTGCTTTCACTAGAAAAGAAAAAGCATCCCGCTTTTTTTTAAGGCTATTCAGTGTTTTTTCAAAAAACAAAGTAAGGCTTCAGATGAATGCAGCACGATGTCTGTTGTTTTGCTTTCCCAGGGGTAATGAGACCGAGAAAGTATTTGCAGCCCAGGGAAGGTTTGGGAACTCTCAATACTCCCCAAAAGATCGGGCTCACAGCTGCTCCAGCAGCCTCTGCCCCGCAGGGGTGGCCATTTCAGCAAGCAGAGGCTGCTGTGAAACAGCCTATGACCTCAGACAATCTCCTGCAAACCTCTTTCACTGCATGTTCTCCATCTACATCACCCCTCGTATCCTGCCCAACTTTGGCAAATCACTCAATTATTTGGCTGTTAATTACATCTACATATCGCTTCTTTCTCAACATCAGACTCTTAGCAATTATACATCTTATTCTGTTTTAGTTTTGTTAACCTCATGTCTACCCCCATGTCCCGCTTCCCAAGAGCGAGATGGAAGCTGTGCTGCAGCTAGGGTGGGTTTAGCTCCCTCCTGACCAGTTGAGGTGATTTTGAGGTGATTTGGTTAATGAGATGATCTGCTGGCCCATGCCCTATATATCCTATGTATATTCCTGACATAGGTTGGAGACTTCACATGGGTCTGTGTTAATTCCCCGACAGACCCATCATCTCTCAATCCAAAGACACCAACTACCAGAGGTTACAGGTTAATCCAAAGCTGTTCCACATAATTAAACTAGCCCCAACTCCTCAACTATGTCATGAATCCTTTATTGGGGAAAACATATGCATTCAAATCAAGAATACAGATCCCTGTGGAGCACAGGCACTAGTTTACCTGGAAGCTACAGGCCTGATGGAGACATTACAGCATGAAGACCCACAGTCTGGTTGAGAGAAAGCCAGGCTAGATGCATCAAGCAAGCCCTTCGAGCCTCTAAAAACCTATTAAATCTGTTCAGCGGGCAGGCCAAGGAAAGCCTCCCCGCAAGGGAACGCAACTGTCTGTGCCTTGGCAGCTCACCCATGCTTAACCATTACCGACTGTCAGGGCCTGTTCTGCTCCCTAAGTTGCAAACAAGCTGAAGATGAATCATTACGGATCCGTGGACTTTCAGAACAAAGGATCATTTTTCCAGCTCCAATCTTCCGTATCTTTTGGCTGGCTGGATCAGCAGTACTGTGCCAAGAGCAGGTATTTCACCCACAGATACTACAAAGACATTTACAGACTTAGATTCAGTAGGACAGTAAGAAGCGCTACTTCTTCACTCAGCATTGCCCTGAAATACATCATGTCCCATAACCAGCGTGGCTTTTAATCTGCCTCCCAAAATAAACTACCCCACTAGGAGTAGCCGAGTTTCCGTAATTTTCAAAGCAGATGTCAGTAGTTTCTTTTGGAGAGTTTTGCTATAAGCTTATGGATGTTTTTAATTTGGTTCCAATGCTGTGAACAATAACTTTTTACTTGCTAATGTGTGGATTTGCACTGATTATTAAATGAGGCATGAAAAGCAAACCAAATCACACTTATTCGAGTTTGCATCAGCAGAGTGCTCTCCATCCCAGTACTGGAGCGCTGTGACAGCTGTCAAACACAAACCACCTACCACCTTTATGGGAGACTGCAGTTGAGTATAAAACAAGGCAGCTCTGGGGAGCACAACCTGCGCTCATCACCGTACACCGGTACCGGGACAGTATCACAGCAGAGGAGACACATCTGCAAAGGTAGCAGTCATGCAGGTGTCTACAGTCAGCTCTTCTTGGCCATCAGGGCAGCATGAGCTTGATGAAACCAAAGGGTGAAGGAGAAAGAGGAGGACAGCTGCCACCAAAGGACAACTGGAGGTGGACAACAGCCTCTCCTACAGAATGAGAAACAACACATAAGGCAAAGATAGGCTGCAAAGGGCTTATGTGTGAAAAGACTGAGGAGGGGATGTAAACAGAGGGATGACTTGGTCAAAGGACAATCAAGGAAATTATTTCTGTGGTCCAAAGGATAAATAGCACCTTAGAGAGTCCTCTTCCAGCCTACCACCATGACGGAGCACCAGCATTAGCCTGTTAGCTAGAAGATCTGAAACTGAGTAATTTGGAATAAAGAAACACAAACATTACAATTTCTTCCTCATGGGTACAAACACATCCTGCAACCCCTGTCCAGGTGAAAGGAGAAGTGTCACCTCCCTCATGCTGGCTTTGAGCTAACAGACATGACAAATGGGATTACCTGCCACTGTCCTATTTACAGAGGAGTTGGTAAGCTGAAGATAATACCATGCACATTATCACCCAAACAGCCTTGCTATAAAACCTACAGTCAGGTGTCTCCTTCTGAGATACAAGTTCCACCTCTATCAGAAAAGGTACAGGAAAAGGAAGATTTATGGTTAAAATACCAAATTATGTCCTAAGGGAACTGTTCCCGGAGGTACCTCTGACTCTGAGATAGGGACACATCTTTCAAGAGATATTAAGAGCACATGGAGTGGCACAAGCTGCCACAGCAATTCCCTAAAATGGACGTACCTGTCCAAGCTGCCAACAAACCTGAAGCTCCACAGAGTCCCAGCCAAGGCTCTGCTGGGTTTTGTACCAGTGGTATTAACAGATGCTTCAAGGCTTGTAGCCAGCAAACACCCTGTAAAGAGCTCCCTCACCTCCTGAAATTGCATATGAGCAGTTTGGGAATAAAAAAGCAATACTATGGAAGAGTTTCAAGAGTGACTTCTGTTCCAGGGCAATGCACTTCCCCTGAGGGCAAACAGAATTATAGGAACAACGACTGAACTACCTTGGCCAAGGAGGCCAAACAAGGAGGGCTGGAGTTTTCCAGCCAGGTGGGCCAAGATTTCTCCCAACCCCACATATTCCTGGAGAATCTCAAGATCCAGAAAGCGGCTGATCACTCATTAAGCAATGGAACCGTCTCTATGGACCACTTCTGACTTCTTCCACTGCACAGACACAATTAGCATCACCAGGAGGGGTGCACACAGAATCTCTTGTTACCATACCTGGTATGGTAACATAGGAACCGGCAATGGCAACCCTTAAGCAACAAGGAGACGAAATTATTAATCTTTTAAACTGGGAAGAAAAGAACCCCATTTTCCACTCCTTGCTTTAGGAGTCTCAGTAGCTGTGGCTGCACCCAGACAGCCATGGACACAGCAGCGCAATATTAGTCATTGTTTCACCTGCAACATGTGGGAGCCGAGCAGAAGCAGAGGGGCGATGAAGAAGACCCAGCAAAAATGAGCTTGCTCTCTCCTGCAGCAAATAGAGAGATCTCGGACAGCCGTGGGGGCATCAGCCATTCCTGCTGGGCTCAGATGCACCTGTCTGTTGTGGGAGCTAGGGCGGGTGACAAGGGGGCAGACCTTACCCCTAAAACCGATCTTCTATATCCTTCTACCACAGAATGCCTTGTCTAACCCACAGCTCCTTAACTTGCCTCCAGGAAAGAAAGAGAGACTGCAGAAGGGATTATACAGACTGCTGCAGGAACCTTGCTTAACCCCATCCCAGCACAATCACTCTGGACCACTGACTTGCTGTCCCTGTCTTCCCCATGCCAAAGTTGTACCCATTAGAAAATATCTAGATGACTCCTGCATTTAGGGAGCTTGGGAAGAGATGGGTTTCACATCATTTTTCAGGAAATACCTCCACTTTCCCTTTGTTCAGTTCTAGAGTCTGAGATTGTGCTGAGAGAAAAGATACAGCAGAAAATAAAACGGACCTGGGCTCCCACCAGCTACAGCTTGAGCTGCAGGAAAGACGATGAGTTCAGAAAGCAGGAACTGAGAGCAGGAGATACAAATAACGTGTCTTTACTGTTTTCCGTTTAACACAGGTGCCATTTCATAGCAGTGGAATGAGGTCTGGGGAAAAAAAAAAAAAACAAAAAAACAAAAAAACCCCACAAAATCACTGCAGAGGATGCCACTAATTCTCCTGGACAAGTGAATAGGCTGTACCAGACAGCAGTGGTAGCTCTGACTCTGTCTGAATTTGAACTCTCAAGCTCTGGATTTTGGTCCGTATCTGATCTTTCAAATGTTACACAGGATGCAGGCAGGCAGCTCTTTGGTACGGAAGCAGGACACAGCTCAATCTCACGCTGAAGGCTTGTTTTCAGGCATCCAAACGAGGTGTCCATGGCCATTCAGCAGGAGCGCTGGTGGAACCTGGAGGAGCTCAGAACAAGGGCTGAGGCTGCTCAGAAATGGTATCTTAAGCTAAATCCTTCTGGGAGTAGGGCATGGTTATTGATTATTAAGAATGAAATGGTAATTGCAATGAGTGCAACACCAAGTGCTTGCTGCTCTTCCCATCCAGTACCAGCGAGGCAGAGATTCTGGACAACGTGGAAATCACACTTTACTAGGCCAACCTGAAGCAAAGGGGTTAAGCACCCTCGATGACGCACTGAGAGCTCAACAAAGAACCATGCCTGCTCGTGATGAATCCCAGGGCAGTTGAATAGGAATACATACAAACCTAATGGTCAGACCAAAAAAATGAGACACCAAAAGACAACTTAAACAGGCATCCTACCTCCAAAGGATGCCAGGCACATAAGGACACATGGAAAGGCCAAGCGTGCTGTGCTGCTTCCTCCCAGAGCGCTCCTCACCCCTAGCAAATTGCTGTTCACAGATTCCCTGAGAAAGAAGGATTCAGCAGCCCTTTTCTACGAACTCTTCCAGTCACTTCTGAACCAGTGCAAGCTCTTACCCTCCGCACCGTGCTGGGGCGATGAGTTCAACTGCTGAACCACACATATGCAAAGAACAATGCTTTTCTAACAAGTCTGCTGCCAGTTTCACTCAACATCCCCTAGTTCTTGTACCGAATATATAGCAAGTAAGGACCGATTGCTTGCCTTCCCCATGCTACTCATGATTTTATAGGCATGCAATCTTCAAATATGTCAGGAGGATATATATACTGCCATGCCTGCCACTATGGTATCCCTATGTCTATACTAATGGCACTAAAGTGCAAGGATAGACATCTTCCCAGTCATAACAGAGAGAAGAAGGTGGCTCTTAGCCTGGAGAAGAGAAGGCTCCGGGGAGACCTTATTGCAGCCTTTCAGTACTTGAAGGGGGCTTTATAAGAAAGATGGGGACAGACTTTTTAGTAGGGCCCGTAGTGACAGGACAAGGGGTAATGTTTTTAAACTGAAAGAGGGGAGATTCACACTAGATATAAGGAAGAAATGTTTTACGCTGAGGGTGGTGAAACCCTGGCCCAGGTTGCCCAGAGAGGTGGTCAATGCCCCGTCCCTGGGAACATTCAAGGCCGGGCTGGACGGGGCTTTGGGCAACCTGATCGAGTTGAAGATGTCCCTGCTCATGGCAGGGGGGTTGGACTAGATGGGCTTGAAAGTTCCCTTCCAACCTGAACTATTCTATGATTCTAAGAACAAAGTACGGCTAGATGCCTGCAAACCTGAGCAACCTATTTCCAAAGAAAGGATTGCATCAAAGAATATTTCTAGAGTAGTTTACAACCCAAGTTCCTTAGCCAGTAGAAAAGGGCATTCACTAAAATACAGCCACAATGATATCACAAGGGATCTTCTTCTCTTTACCCACTTCTGCTCAAGTTAAACTTCATCCCCAACCTGCTACTGAGCTCTCACCCAATAAAGCAAGGATTAGGTAGCCTAGTTATATTTCTACCCCAACTGTCAACATCTCCACCAAAAGAAGCCTCCAAAAGCATGAGATGTCATTCTTAGAAGCACATCAACAGGAACCCACCCTGTGGACACATCCCAGCCTTGTTTCACTTGGTACCTCCTTCTTCGCCAAGCAAGGAGAGACGCCCTTCAGAATCGGCAGCAGCTTCTGCTGCGATTCTCCCCAAGGGTTTCTGCTGAATTAGAGCTGCTTTTAGCAAGTTGCTCACAACATTTGTTTCTCTTTGAGCAATAGGAAGCCTTGTTCAGAGGTCAGTCAACAAGTATTATTGATCGCTTCTTACAGCACCCAAAACTCCACTAAACACTACACAATACAGATAAAAATAGCAATGAACTTTGTTCCCAGAAGAAAGAAAGAACAAACATTGCACAGCAAGGAGCAACAGCCCCGGGGCTAGTTTGTGCCCCATAAAGCAGACAGGCTCTAACAAGTGATCCTGGGGCAACTGGGAGGGCCAGCGGACCCTGGAGCCAGCCGCCCGCTGCACCCTGTCCTACCCTCCCCTGCTTTGAGGCAAGCACACATGAAATGTAGAGAGCTTTTATTCCCCCTCATTTGCAATAACAGCAGAGCCTGCTGAGAGCCAAAATAGTTTATAGCTGGCGAAGGACTCCACAGAAAGCCACTCAAAGGAAGGAGGAAGCAACAGAGCTGGGAGGGCGCCCATCTCTAGACAGAAATTTGAAGACAGATGCGAAGCTGCTCTGCTTATTCTCAAACCACTCAAAGCCGCACGAATGCTGCCGCTGCAGTGCCTACTCCAACCACGCCGTTTGCTCCCAGGACTGCACTAAAGGCATTGGCACGCTTTTGGTCAGCTCTGAGCATGGACAGTGCAAGCTCACGTTGGCTTGGAGATACATGCTGGAAGAACATGTGCTTTGGGGAATGACTGAGTGCTCGGGGCCCCTATCTCTGGCGGTGTCTCTCCTTGCAACCTGTCATCAAAAGAGGGACACTGAAGGAAGCAGCAACCGAAACTTCAGTAAGATTATAAAACACAGCCTTGCATGGAGGTTTTGCCCTTTGAGAAGCACCTGTCTTCCAGCCTCTGTAACAGAAGTGCATCCTAAGGAAGAATTTGAAAGCCTTAAGAGCTGAGGCTTTAAAAAATCATTTCAGAAGAGGCTCACGGTGCCTGGAAAGTGGCTGGAAAAGCAATTTAAAGGTCACTTCTTACCAAGCAGGAGGGACGGTAAGACTTAACCATTCTCATCTGTAGAGCAGAACAGGTGATGTGAACAGAAGCACAAGCAGGTAAGTAGGGAAGTATAAAATAAAAAAAATAAAAGGACTCTAAGGCTCTGGGTTTGTGCTCCCAACAAGGAGTCTTAATTGATACCGAGATAGCTTCAGAACAGCACATCAACACTTGGCCCTCCCTGCTAACTGCTTTCCTTAGATCTGCTGAGCTGTTCAGGCTGAATGAGCAATTAAGAGTGTAAGAAAACAGATGGCTCTATTTGGCAACTTCTTTAAAAGTGTCATTTTGAGACTAGCCAGGTCATATCACAACTAAATTACTCCAGATTAACTGCTTTCAGGCGACCTGTAATAAAGTGATAAAACTATACGGGCAGCAATCTCTAAGATTGCCAAACTGATTGGACCCGTTCAACTACCATCGTATTTAATCATTAACAGCAGAGTCGATTATTCCTCATTAACAGGATCACAGAATCATAGACTGGTTTGGGTTGGAAGGGACCTTTTAAAGATATTTAATCATTGCAGAAAAGATGCAAGCATTTATATGCTGAGCATGTCCATTTCTTTTTCCTTTTTTATTCAAAATCCCAAAGCTTTCCCACATATGGAGAAAGACTCATCTTCTAAAATGCCTTTGCGACTGAACAGGGATGCTACTGGACAGCAGCACTGCACAGCAACCCCAGCTGAGGACCGAAGAAAGATAGGGATCACATTCTCACATATAAAAATTTAATTGCTAGTGTAAGCCCGATCTGCAACCCAAGAGCCAAGGTGCCTGTCCATCAGATGTCCTTCACTATGAAGGAGGTGAGGCACTGGCACAGGCTGCCCAGAGAGGCTGTGGGTGCCCCATCCCTGGCAGTGTCCAAGGCCAGGCTGGACAGGGCTCTGAGCCACCTGGGCTAGTGGAAGGTGTCCCTGC
>JAVKLA010000026.1:25732412-25808598 GCA_034782735.1 Sagittarius serpentarius
CAAGGCCAGGCTGGACGGGGCTCTGAGCCACCTGGGCTAGTGGAAGGTGTCCCTGCCCATGGCGGGGGGGTTGGAACTAGATGGTCTTTAACGTCCCTTCCAACCCAAACCATCTGCGATTCTATGACACACAACGTCACAGTCGATAGAAGTTCTGGGGGCGAATCCCTGCTATCTCCATCTCTAACCGGTTTGCTGAGAAGCGATTGACAGAAGCTTAGTGGATAATTCTCTTGGGATCACAAAATCACAGCATAATTTAAGATGGAAGGAACCTCCAGCGGAGATCATCTCCAGCCTCCAGCTCCAAGCAGAAACAACTTCAAAGCTGTGTTAGGTTGCTCATGGGCTATCTTAGCCAGTTTTAGCAACTCTGAGGACAGGGACTCTCGTGTACAGTATTAATACAATGGTTATACAATTAATTCTCATTCTCTTCATAGTGATCTTTGTTCAGAGTGGAAAAACAAGAACAAAACACATACTAAATAAAGCTAATTTAATCTGTAGACAAATTCAGCCAACAGTATCATTCTCAAGTTCCCAGTTTCAGAAATCTGAAATCAGAAAGCTATAATTTGAGAAAGGACTTGGGGTTGTCAAGTCTTTGTTGGAATTTACTCTGCCTGATCCCCATTACTTAAAATTTCTACATTACATCCGAGACATCATCTTGGGCAGTGTAATGTTTCTTTGTGCTTCACTGAGATGTCAGTTCAGGATAGCTTCAAAGTAACCCCCACCCACACTGCTGCAGCCCCCACCCAGGCCGCAAGAGCCCCCTTACTTCTGAAGTATTAGACAGCGGTTTGAGCAAAATAAATAGTTGATGTTTTCCAGGATGAAAGCAGTTCTGATGACAAGTAAACACCATACTTTTTAACTGCTGCCAACATGTGATTTCAATGTCCTATTTTAAATCAACAAGTACAATCTGAACTTGCAGCAACACAAAACACATGAAGAAATTTTAAGCTGGTATTTTTATGTTCATTAGTTGCCCATTTCATACAAACTACTGGAAGAATAGAAAACACAACCCAAATCCATCTTTCATTTACTCATCTGTAGAATGGGACTGTAAGCCCATGACTAATTCCAAACCCAAAGCTGCTATTTACAATTCAATTTCAAATTCTATTTACAATTTCAATTGCGAGAGTCTCGCAAACACACATTTTTCAAAAAGCATGAATCCTACTTTTGCATTTCAGTTTAAACATAGATAGTTCTAGCTGGGGGAGGGGTAATTAATTTTTCTGAAAGACAGTAACTGCATTCTATGGAAATTAATGCTTTAAAAATACTATTATAGGCTACATGTGTAAATGAAGTCTGCAGTTTAGCGATGCCACCTCAGAGAATGCTTCCTACTTACCCATTACCACCAGCTAAGTTCTGGAAACTTGTTTAATGCAGAACTAGAAGGAAACTGAATTCTTTAACCTGAATTTAGCTATTCATTATTAGGTTTTAACTGCAAAATGAGTTAAAGATGAAAACTGCCTAAACCGATTTTAAAATGTAATTTCAAGAACATATTTACTTATGCTTTTTTCACTGTTCCAGTTGTCCAAGGCTAGAGTTTGCTGGGTCCCTATACCAGAAGCATGTCTTGCAGGTTGGTACCAAGAAATTCCAGGGGGGTTCTGGTTATTAACAGGGTCCAGCAGAAAGAAAATCTGATCTGACAGTTCCCTTTTTTGAAGATTATCTGAAACACAGGTGAAAGAGCTGGGAGTTATTCTAGGAGAGGGATTTAACAGTTCTGGGAAAAGGGAGCCCCCAAAGACATTCTACTAATTTTTTTTTTTTTAATATATACATGTATTATTTAAATAGCTAGACACCTAGCTAGCATAGTTTTTAAAAACTGATCCTTCATATGTTCTAATTGCATTGGTAGCTTTGAGTCATTAGATTCGTCTTAACACTGCCAATGGACCATCACTTAGTGGGGCTTATTAAAACATGATACTTAAGGGAAAATAATGTTTCACCTACATATTTTGCAATTTTCTACCACTTTAAAAAAAAAAGACTCGGGCATTTACAAACAGCTGTAGACCACCCAAATTACTGAATCTTTTCCAAGTTCAATAATAGCAAGGATAGATATATTTCTGGTTCTGGTATATCTGATGCTCCATACCAGCATTATCTCTTTGTATAACCTGTCTGACTGAAAGACCTCTTTCCCCAATATACTTCTATTAATAATAATTTTAAAAAATTAATAATTAACATTGCTAGAGTTACAGAAGGCATTACAACATCCCACAGCTCAGCATTTTATTGGCAGTAAGAGACTTTGCCAGCCTAAAGCAAAAATGTTAGTACAGCAGCACTCACCTACCACCACCGGTGAGACCTGGCGCTGCATTTTCCTTAGTTACTCTCATCACTGAGGAATTTCCAGGCAAAGTCAGGACACACAGTTCAGTGGTTTAAGTTACCTAAAATTTTCCTTTTCTTTCCCCAGCTTCCCCCAGATTTCTTTCACTATTTCCTCTCTAGCCAAGAGCAGCGGATGGAAATCTGCTCCACATCCGTATGAGATAATGGTCTAATGTAAGTGGAAACTATTTCCTTATACTAGGAGAAAACAGCCATCAACAAGACAAACAGGTGGAATTGCTCTTTTCTAAGCGTTTCCGGATGAGCAGGAAAAGGGGGAAAAAACAGAAAATGTTCTGGCTTTCATTGAAATGCATCTGAAAGATATCAGTTCTCCTATATCCCAGAATCAAACAAACTACCATTAAAAGTCACGTGTGCTGTTCCTAACTTGGGAATATTGTACACTCCCTGGGTTTTTTTGGATTTCTTATATATTTTTCAATAGGAAGAACTGTCTTTAAAATGAGGACTCAGAGGACTGAGCATGCTGTCAGTCATCCGTAAATTCTGCTAACAAACAGCACTTCAGATCTTCACTACCAATAATGAAAGCTTAAATACCAGCTCAACTACCCTCTTTTCAGAAGCATCTTATGAGTAGATTTCTGATCTCCACAATTCGATGCTTGTGCACATGGGCTTTTTGGGTGTGAAACAGTATAAAATGACTCCATTTTAAAATACTCCACCTCAGACCTACATTTCAATTTTTTATTTTTGTTTAAATTTTTTTTTTCCTTTCCATGTCTCTGAAAGCCATGACTCCTGACATCTGGCTGGGTTTCCATCTGTGCTTATGGGATCTGTGCACCAGAGGCGATCATCACAGCTGGGAAAGGCCACCTGCAGCACTTACATGCACAGATCATTTCCCGGGCTGTTTCACTTCTAAGCACGCTGGCTCTGCCTTTGCTCTCTCTTTTTCATCTGTCCAAAGGTGTGATCACTGATCTATGCCTACCTGGACCAAGCAGAGTGCAGATTACTGCCACCCACACACCACCAAATGCTGCGTATTCGCTGTCTCACGGAGGTGACGTGGGAGAAGGGCTAACCAGCGTGCGGACTTCATGACAGACAACACAAAGACAAGAAGAGATCCCATGATCAGCTCTCCATCGCACTGGTCTTCAAAGCGTTAGAGAGTCCATCTATTTTCTGGTGTACCTGTGTAAGCAATCCTGCAGCACGTAAGAACAGTTTGTCTTCTTCAATGCCATAAACTAGTTATGGGAAAAGGAACTGTTCAAGCTTTGGCAATATCCAGCCGGTCGACACGGGAAGAGGTAAATGGTGTCAACTGTCACAGCAGAGTTCGGAGAAGCAACTTCTCAGTTACTTAAGCAATTTTCTCGAAATAGCTCTTTCTATTGCACTTAAGAATTGACACTACTTTCGTCTAATGCCCAAAACAACATAAATAACAAGACTGGATTTGAAAATGCCAACAGTTGTGGTCACTAATTACCAACAGTTGTGGTCACTAATTACCAACAGTCACAATGTCATGGAAGCCACTGTTTTCAACTACAAATGAGCATGGTGACCTGGAAGTTTGATGCATTTGTTTACAGGAGAATTTTAAAATAAGGATAATCGTATGCAAGATCCATAAGTCAAAAGGTGAGAAAACTACAGGCAATAGACTCTGCCTGTCATCTACCTGAGGAGATGTTAACAGAACCTCCAATGGGAGGAGGAGAGGACAGCAGGGAGGAAAAGGCTCATAAGAAAAACAAGATTATGGGAAGCAAACGAGTCAAAAGCCAAACCAAGAGCAGCATAAACAGCCAAAAATACCACAAACAGCCTAGAAAGTGCATATGCCAATTACAAATCTACTCCACGTGTATTATTTTTCAAGTATAGAAAGATCAGGCACCTCCAGAGAGCTACTAGAGAAATACAAGATGGAAGAAAAACTAAATATATACTAAAGTCAATAAAACCAAAGATTGTTCAATTAACAATTCAGAAAGAACTTCGAATGACCTGTCCATAATGTTTAAAAAAAATACACTCTCATATTCAGATCGCTCATTACGTAACAGCAGAAGATTTGTACTTATCTCTAATAAGTGTATTAAGGATTATGATGGAATTACCCAATGTCTTATTTCACATGAAGCAAACTGGCTGTAATGATGCATTGCCCTACCACACTCAGATAAACAAACACAGCAAGGGAAGCAAAATAACTGCCCATCAACAAAATCCTTCAATTATGGCTATACAGTAATGACTAAAAAGTCCATAACTAGGGGGGGACGACCTCAAAAAGCTATTAATAAAAGCCCTAGCAAGACATTATTAAAAAATAAAGTTACAGGGTAAGAGAAAAAAGGGCTGTCACGGATTAGAGAGCAGCTAAGCTATAGGAAACAGTCTAGTATTAAACACCAGGTTTTCAGGCTCCCAAAAGGGTAACAGCAAGGTGCTCCAAGATCCTTTACAAGGACCAGCAGTATTTTGTGCACGGGGCTAAAACTGGAAAAGAGAGCGGAAGAGATAAGTTAACGTTCGCAGAGATGAAATTATTCATAATAGTCATAATTACTTCGGGAGATTCAGAGCGCCCTGATAGAAGTGCAGCCAGTGAAATCACCTGCTGAGAGATGCAAGGTATGTGTGTATACTGAATAAAATAATATATCCTGCTTATATAGGATGAGGACTTCAGCTGTGCAGGCATGACTTGGGTAGCAGCATCTTCCAAAATCTCTGCAAACTGAGCAGGCTAGTGTATGCACAACACTGCTGTTCAACTAGACATCTGCATGTCCAAGGTCTTCATGAAAGGTGGATATTGTAGGGCAATCGGAGCAGGACAGTGATGTGCATGGCAAGGAAAATTCCCTTGAAAGCTGAACGACACTGCATCTCATTGCCCTTCCACCCCCTTGCACCTCTGGGAGCAAGCTGCTTTCACGGTCAAGTATTCAGGCAGCCTCTCAAACACAGGGGCAATAATCCTCCTACATAATACTGGGTTGCACTGGCAGCTGACAACAAATATAAAAGGCTCTATTATATTTTTTTTAATAATTTCACAAAAAGCTTATCAAAATATGAAGATATTAAGCAATGGTGACAAGAAGATCTGGACAAACAACATGGAAGACAGCACAAAGAACCCGAATGTCACTGACCTGAGAAGCTGCGTAACATACTGACCCCACCATGCACCCACATTTCCCCCTTCCCTTCTCCCCTACCTCTTCTTTTCCACTTCAAGCGGCTGATGAGATTAATTGGAAGCTAGGAAAAGCTTACCCAGGTAAAGAAACAAAGGTTTGCATCGTTTGAAATTCAAGAGAAAAATACCACATGTGCGAGCAGTATCTTTAAAAAAGACAGTATGAGAAATGAAATTAAATGCCACTATTTACCTCACTGTATACTACAGGAATAAGGGATAAGAGAACAAAGTAAAATTCAATTGCAATTTACTCCAGGTTTGCAAAACTCACTACTAAACACTATGCGCAAAAGCTTTGTTTGACTCAAGAAGAGATTTGAAGTTTAAAATGAATTCACACACACGCACATGTTTTAAAGGTGAAAAATATGAAGTATCAGGAGTTATAAACATCAAATAAAACCTATTAAAAGGGTTTCCTAGAAGCAGGTTATTCCAAAGTCACTTGCGATGCAGCTTCTTGACTCTTTCAGTGAATGCTGCAATTTTTATATCCATGCAACAAAAATCAAGTGGCCAGATGAAGGATTGATTAAAAACCTGCATTAATGCACTTCATTTTTTCAGAAGTTAACAGCATTTCTGCATTAAACCCATCATTGCCTTGAAGAACACGGGGAGGAACAGAGGACAGAAAGGGGACCTCTAAGAGCAGGTTTGCTCCCTTCAGATGTTACTGCCCAGTTAGTCTGGGCAGCACCCTAACCCTAACGAAGAAAAGGCCCATTTCTTCCCTTATACTTCTTCTTTCCTGAAGATACTAAGTCTGAAGGTTTTCATAGCCACGCTTTATTCTTCAGCATGAGATGACAACTCCCCAAGCTCCCAGCACATTCAACTTTGGGAAGCAGGAAAACAGCCACACAGAAAAACCCAACCGCATAACATCATCCCATACCGAGCATTCTCGAGTATAAATACTGAACGCGAGGTCCTTCCGTTTGTTATTTTGATTGGGTTGCATTACTGGCAAAAAGCTAATATGAGAGGACAGCAGCATTTGAAGCTCCGATTCGGTCCTCATAAAATTGTCTGTAGCTCAGCTCCAGGAAGACACAACCGATTCTTCCAGATGCGAGCCACTTCTTCTCGGATGCATCACCTTTACATTTTAATTCCCCCTGCATTAAATTTATCATCCTGCAAAAACTTTTAAGAGCCAGTAAACCCGTTTGTGGCCATTCTGAGGCTGACACCCATTTGCGAGCCATGGCAGAGTGAAACAAAAACCAGATCATAAACCTGGCATTTGGGTTTCGTTTTTTAAAACAACACCTATCTCACAGGTGGGATTCAAAAAAAAAAAAAAAAAAAGATGGACACAAAAGATGACAATGATAATGAGACTGAAGGTTCAGCTACGTGCCTGGCTTTCGAAGGAAAAAGCAAAATCAAAGCAGCAGAAAGGAGGAAGTACTCTTTAAAAAATACAGATAGTCAAAGGCAGAGCCGCAAGGCACCCTGCAATGCTCTCCTTGCATCAGCAGGGAGGTCTGGAGCTGCGGGATGATAAGAACAATATATGTGTATGGATAATTTTTTGCCCTCATTTTACCAACACAGATATTCCTACTATAAACTGATGTAGTTAAACGATCAGGAGAAAAGTAATGATTTTACTTTTGCCCACACTACTCGTACTGTTGCCCATCTACAGCCCTCAGTGAGGTACTGAAGGCAGCATGTCAGAACAGTTTCTCTAAACAATATTTGACTGATAGCCTCCTGTGCCCAAGCAATTCTGATTTTTTTTTTTTTTAAAATCAACATTAGCACCAGCCTATTCCTACATGGCATTCAGCTGGGATGCTGCAGACACAAAACCTTCATACAAAAAACCAATTTTTTTTTCCCACAACAAATTATTTTAAGGTAGCAAAAGGAATTTTTTTCCCCTTATAGCAAGCTGTATTTCTGTTTGAGGAGAAAAATTTAATACACATTTCCTCTTGTGTAGAAAATATTCTGATTGTACTACAGAGACCCATATTCTGCTGATACACTTTCAGCGTAAAATAACACTCAGGAAAACGAATTTTTAAAAATATAAAAGACAGTAAAATATATACATTAACAGTTTTGAATACCTACACCCACTCTGTAATCCCCAGGGATAAACCCAACAAATTCATACGCTTGTTAATTAGCTCTTATTGCCTGCCACATGTAAAAATGAACAGCCTTCCTGCCACCGCGGCAGTAATCTGCAGTCAGGACGCGTTTTATCATCGTATCAGCTGCAGCCACCGCCAGCTCTGACAACAACTGAACGGTTTGGCAGAGTGCCTCAAATTACTGCCGACTAAAAGCACTTTAAACCGTCCTGCTGGAGCTTGACATGACAAATAAAGCAATGATTCATAACCGAATTACAGCGAGACGCTCTGGAAGGCAACAAGCAGGCTTGCTGATGAAAAGAACTCGCCATTCCTCCACGCCGGCAGTTGGGGGAAGGGAGTTCGAGGATGCTCCGGTGACATGCCAGCGTTATCAATCCGGCCGGAGAGACCGCTAAATGGAGGGGAGGCATCAAAGGAAGGAAGTGATGGTAAATAAGCTGCAGTGGTCTTCCTATACAACTTTATTACACTCAATTACTTTCCATAGCCTGTAAGCTTTCTGCCTATAATCCTTTTTAAATCAACAAGAAAATTGGCTACCAATTCTGAAATCCCACATTATTTGAACATTAAATGCAAAATATTTAGTAACCCAAAACCAAATCCAGCAGAGCAAAGCTGTCAGCTTATAAATCCCCATCAAAACCGTTAATGAACTGACACAAATAATTCTCAAGCAGTACCTGTGAAACAATCCTCACAGTCCATCAGCAAACCATTTTATTGTTAACTTGTGATGAATTGCAAATTTTTCAGTTCTTCTCCACACATTTTTGCTGAAGAAATACCTTTCAAACCTCAGCTGCCCATAGAGAAGGCAACAGCATCTTTGCAGATGTAGAGTGCTGCCATGATTGTTTCCAAAATGCCTATTTTGAAGTCCCTTCAGAAACAAGACTGCAGCTTACACTATGATAATAGATAGGTCTTGCACAGCTTTTGGCGGATAGTGCATTGAAGTTATTTTTATCATCAGCTCTCCTTCCTTGAGCAAGATCTAAGTACTCTCAGTGCCCCCTTTAAGAAAAGAGAAATAGGATACCAGCCACCTGAAACAGGTTCAAAGCCCATGTACAATTCCTAGATAGATCTCTTGATCGGCAATACTTGGTTTAGGTTCTTATAAAGAAGACTAATTTTAATTAAATATCTTATATAAACCCATATGTATATCCAATAGTAACCACCAGCGTAGGCAAGACTCACAGGGTACCACTTACCTTCCCTAACCATCGCCATTTAAATTTTTGGTATCTAAACTACGTTAATGGTCCAGATGTCCTCCATCATCAATCAGAAGAAACTTCAAAGGCAAATTCATCCCATTTTAACACAACTGTCTATAGCAGGTGGGATGACCATTTGCTGCAGATGTCTGTGTGTCCCCACAAACTACGAGAGGAGCCTAGACAGGAAACTAGGTGGCTAAAGTTATAAGAAGTTAATTCCCCCAAGATTGCCCTAGCCCTCAGACCAAGGCACCTTTCACAAAATAAATGGTGTTTTTAAAGAGAGAGAGAAACCTGGACAGGAATATTGCTGATAAGGCCCCACATTATATATAGAATAAAATGAAAGTGCGGTTAGTGATGTACAGCCCTGTTACGCTTTTTGAACTTGCAATCTTGACATTAGGGTTTTATTTGTAACTAGAAATTACACACTCAGCTGTATACAAGACACAAAACACAACGTTACTCATTGTCCCCAGCTGTGACATCCAGAAAGACTGACAGACAGGCAAGAGGCGCACACTGAAGTGCCAAGGAAGATGGCCTCAAGTTGTTTGGTTTTCTCCTATTTACATTTTTACTATGTCTAACTGCAGCCTTTAAACTTCTAATTCACCTGTTTACATTTCTTCCTCTCAGAGCAGCATCTCACTTATTTGCAGATTCATGCCAGCCATGGGTCTCGGTGTGGGGATGAGTATGGCCAGCACCTTCATGGAACCAATGCATACTTGTGTAGGGAGGCTGACAAATTGGGAAAAGCCGTTCACATCTGCAGGAGAATCCATCAGGTGTTTTGGTTGAAGTGGAGACCATTATTTCCACTCTTTAACATAAAAAAATGGAAAATAAGTACACGTAAGGAACCTGTCTCCAAAATGGGGGAGAACATTGGGCAAAAAGAATTTGTGACAATATTCTTAAGGCAGTTTTTGCTCCCCTACCAATTTGTCTTCAGTTTTCCCAATGTTTTTGTACCTGACCTCCTCTTCATTACATAACTAGACCACATCCAAGGGTAAATAGGATCCTAATGATCTTACATTAACTAAACTTCCCAGCAGAACACTTCCAAAGAAAAAAAAAGGTCAAAACCTGCCATCAGTAGAAGGAAAATTTCAAAGGACCGGGAAACCAGTTAAGTTGTTAGCTTTTCCTACTCAAAATCTGTAGCTTGTAAGGATCCACTCCCCCACTGAAAACCTGTACAATGTGGACCCAAGGAAAGGCTGTTGCATTAAGCCATAAAAGAAGTACAAAAGGTTAAGAGCACCTGGCAGCTGTTGTGTAGTATCTTGTGACTGAATACAGTATTTGATATGAAAAAAAAAAAAAGAGATTTTAAATGACAAATGCTTAGTCCGTACACCACGAGGGCCACCAGCCAGAACTCACCACATCTTGTTTCATTGACTCTGCTCCAAAGGGAGCCTACTCCCAAATTGTACACTTCCGTCCCAAATTGTAGGCAGGATTTCCTCCATCGAGCAATGGCAGATTGGGAGGCTTTGGGGACTATTATGTGGGATGAAAAGGAGAAAGAGGGAACCCTCAGCCTTGAATTAACACATGGAAAAAAGGGAATGAAATCTTTCGAACACCGATGTCTAGACAGTGCCGACGTCTTTGTCTTTGGGAAGAGGGATTAGGACAGAAATCTGGCTGTGCTGTTCCTCGTTTGATATGAAAGCTAGAAGACACTTTGGGCTAAAGGCCTGGCCCTGTTCCAGAAACTACTTTATTATGAAGCAACTGAAGAAAAGGAGGTCTGTAAGACAGGAGAGTAAGATTTCTGCCTAGCAGTCACAGCAATTAAGCAAGCTGTCTTGATGAAGAGGAAAAAAACACTGGAATAGAACCCAAAGGCTCAAAAGAGCAGGAGAAAGTAATTTTGAGAGTAGGTCAAGACTCCAGAGGGGATTACCTTTCCAGTTTGAGACTTAACGCTAGAGACATGCTTCGAAAAGCTGACCAGTGAGATTCTGCTAATACCACGGATGACCCCATAACGTCTGCATGCTCAAGCACAAGTCAAGTATTAAAAGTGAATGTTGAAAACCGTGCGAGTTAGGATCAAAAATGGCAGAACGAAAAGGTGCCTTCTCCTTCCTCCCTTCCCCTTATATTAAAATACATACATATATTTGAAAAAAACCAGCTAAATATTTCATATATCTGGCATTATTAGGTTATTCAACACCTCAGCTTGCAAACGGCCATCTAATCACAGATCTCTGGAAGAAGAACAGAATGGACTTTATATAAAGTTTTCAAGAAAAAGGGCCTCTCCTCCTCTATTTGCATCGATTCCACTGTAGCTTGAACTTGTTTTTATTAGGCATCGGTATGATTCCACTCCCTCAGTTACTGCACTATCTGAGCAGGTAATAGCCTTAAAATTGAAGGAAGGGCTGCTTATACTTGTTGGAGCTGAAATAGCTAGTGAGATTCTCCCAAATAAAATCCCTGCTATGAGACCGCTGGGTAAAAGTGGTCTAATCGAATCCCAGATCATATAAGAAACTTCAAAGATTCGCTTCAAAGTGCTACTTCAGCAAACAAAGTAGTTGAGTCAATTTAATGCTTCTCATACTGAAACAAACCACTTCCTTCAAGTGGGGAAGGAAAACAAATGATGGTAAGTCAAAGACCAAAACATTTGTGGTAGCTGTGAATAACCCTCCCCAGGCTGCGGCTGTAAAGAGATGATGGGCTCACACCTTCCTGGCTGTACCGGCATGCGGAACAACGCCCTTCGCACCGGTGGTCCCAACACACTGGACTTATTTCTAAGGATGTGCTGACTGAGAGTGAAAAACAAATAGAAGCTCAAAGGTTTTCATTCTCACCCAAAAATCTGTCCACCAAACAAGGCAGACACCAGCAACTCACTGCCCCAAGGACTTAGATGCGTTCGGGGAAGACAGAAGGGCACACAGTTCTTTCAAGCAAACGGAGATGTTTTTACCTGTCAGAACCTGAGCTCAGGCCCGAAGCATTTTGCTTCTTCTGCAGGAGGGAGTATCAACAACGACTGCACAGGATCAAGGAGCCACATTCTTTACCCCGCTTCAAGCGCTAACGATGTTATCAACTGCAGCAGGAGAAACAAACTTGGGAGCCTAAACAAACTGACAGGTAAGTGAGGGAAGAACCAGCTCTTAAATAACTCCGTGCTGCTAAAGATACTTGTCATTCTCGATCTGTCTGTATTGCTGTTAGGAACCAAGTTTTGCTAAAAATGCAGTTTAAAGGCAGTTTTCATTTCCCTGAATATGCAGAGGATGTTTACAGTTCAATACTCCAAAGTCCTCCACAACCACCATCACCTCTTGAGGTGCATAGTCGCATTCCCAGATGTCTCATTTTCTATAGTTAGCCATTCACAAACACGCATACGATTTCTTCTACGGTATAAATGCACTACCATTTTTTTTCCAAATGGTTTTAATTCAAATAAATAAGTAAATACACCCCAAACAAAAACAAAAGCAAGGCAGAAAGACTTCCCCTCTCTCTAGGTTGTCTAAGACCTGTTACAACAGCTTCCTAATCCTGCCTGCACTCCTCCTTAATCTCTTCATCAGTCTAATTAAACCCATTAAACACAATTCTGGAAATTCTGTTTCCACTACCCTTTCCTGAAGACAACTGGACAAGTTGCAAAGCAGCAGGTCTCAGTTTGAGTTTTTGCAGGAAAGGAAAGGGTAAATACCTCTTTTAAAGCTTCTTGGAGGGTGTATTCTGAATAGAAATAACACTTCTGAAATGACATGCAACTACCCCACTCCTAACACTCATAATCTTACCTCATAATTCAAAATATTCTTTTACCTTTTTCCCTAGAGAAAAAAAACTTGATGCAGTGATTCAATGACACAAAAAAAAACCCAACAAAAAAACCACAAAACCAAAGAAAACAGAAAACAAGGCGCTGCTTGAACATCGGTTTCCCATGGAGCTGTTTCTCACGTCAATTGACTTTGGTCAAGTGGAAACTCAAAACAAAGCTTCTCCCATGATAGGGCATTTATCAAATCACTGAAGAACTTCTGGCACCTTGTGTGTAAATATATGTTGCCACTTTACCTATTTACAAAAAGTCTTCTTCCTGTAACTTGCAGTATTTTCGTAAGACCTAGAAAAATTTAATCATATCCGAGAGTTGTCCTTCCCTTATCAGACTTCCAGAGTTTGCAGAATGGAAACTCTCATGCAGAGAACGTAAGGCATAAGCCCAATTTCCGCAGGATATCAGGTTTTAATAGAAATGGTTAAATCCTAATTATTATTTTAAGTCTAACTCCTGATTCTAAATGAATCTAAAACTAAACTCCCTGCAGAATTGCTCTGCTTTCCCTACCACCTAGCTCTGTAATTTATTTGAAGAAATTAGGTTAGCAATGTTTACAAGGCTCATGAAAATAAAAGCATCTTCCTGCCAAGACTCAATCCTAGGTCTTCCTCACTGTTCTTCTACCCATGTCCTCTACCTGCCCTGCCTGCACAGGCCTCTTCTGACTTACCGCATTCCCCTGTCCCTGTTAAAGACTAGACTTTCCCCAAACTCTAATAAATGAGCCCAAATTCCTAGGTCACCTCTTCTACTCTAGATTACAAGCTTACCAGGAAAGGGGAAATTTCTCCTGGACAGTCCCCATAGCATATCACATGCCTTGTCTTACACTAATAATCATGAGCAATCTTAATATCTGAAGCAGAATCATATGCTTCGAACTCTTTTCAAAAAGCAAATATTGCAGAGATCACAGAATCACAGAAGAGTTTGGGTTGGAAGGGACCTTAAAGATCACCAGGTTCCAACCCCCCCGCCATGGGCAGGGACACCTTCCACTAGCCCAGGTGGCTCAGAGCCCCGTCCAGCCTGGCCTTGGACACTGCCAGGGATGGGGCACCCACAGCCTCTCTGGGCAGCCTGGGCCAGCACCTCACCACCCTCACAGTAAAGAATTTCTTCCTTATATCTAGTCTACATCTACCCTCTTTCAGTTTAAAGCCATTAGCCCTTGTACAAAATCTCTCTCCAGCTTTTTTGTAGGGCCCCTTTAGGTACTGGAAGGCCGCTCTAAGGTCTCCCCGGAGCCTTCTCTCCTCCAGGCTGAACAGCCCCAACTCCCTCAGCCCGTCTCCACAGCAGAGCTGTCCCAGCCCTCGGATCGTCTTCGTGGCCTCCCCTGGACCCGCTCCAGCAGGTCCGTGTCCCTCCTGTGCTGAGGACCCCGGGGCTGGACGCAGCACTGCAGGGCGGGGGGGTCTCACCAGAGCGGAGCAGAGGGGCACCATCCCCTCCCTCGACCTGCTGGCCACGCTGCTGGTGATGCAGCCCAGGGCATGCTTGGCTTTCCGGGCTACAATGATTAAAAAAAATCCCCAAACCCATCCTAGCATTGCCTTAAAACTTTGCTAAAATGCCAAAAATTAGAGGTCCATTTCCACCTTCACTTATGAAAACTCAGTTACTTAAAACAGAAGGGAATTTTCCACAGGGTTGGAAGAAGGCAGCACCTTGACAGCAAAGTGTGGGCATGCGCTAGTCCATAGCCCAGCAACTTTCAGCCATGGGGCCAAAGGTACCGTGTGGACACGTTTCGACCGGTACACCATAGGTTGAGGAGCTGGGCATGAGGGTATCTGGAGAGAGATGACAGCTCTCACTGCGTCCTAACCCCAGCATAAGCGAGGAGGCTCTCTCCAGCAGCAACCCATGATATCCTCTAATAAAACCATCATTAACATCTACCTGCAGAGAAGGTCTTCAGTTGCTACTGGGTTTCTACTGACATCATTAATGATGAGAGGAAGGAAAAGCATATGCTGTTACGCTTTCAAAGCTGCCAAACCCTCAACTGGCCTACAGAGAATGTCAGACAACTTCACAGCACAAACATCTTTTAAAATACAAATTACAATGGAAGACATCAGTGTGTCATTATACACATATAAAATATTCAGGAAACCAAAGAAGGCTTTTTGTTAAGCCGAGAAGCTTCAGATGTATTGCACCATTCTCCCTCACCTAAGGACTCAAAATCTTCCATGAGCTCTGATGTTCAACAGTGAGAAATGTGGAGATTTTCATATGCAGCTGGATATTTGCATGTTTTTTAAACATTTCTACAGTGGGTCATCGTTAGCAAGTCCCACAGTCAACTGTTAGAATACACACTGTCATACAAAGGAAATGAAGGCAGTATTGGAGGTACCACACTGGGAAACTGTTGGCTCTTTAATGACAAGTATTAGCAAGTTTGGATGGAAATGCAGTTCAACATTCTCTTTATAGAGCAGTTAATGTGATAATATCTAAGACAGAAGAAAACTTTATATGGACAGAGGGAAATCTTAATTCACAAACAAAACAGAGGCAATTATCAAAATTATACCAATGGTATTCTTTTTTGCAGTCACACATAATTATGGAAGGTCTATTTAAAAAAACAGCTTAGCCTACAATTTGCATTTCAGTTAATTTTCAAACTTTTGTATGGAGAATAGATGGCTGGAACTGAGTACTACAGAAACTACCATATACTGAAATACACTCATAAAAGTTATAATGTAGGAAATCCAAGTATAAAACCCAGGGAATGCGGCAAGGTCTGGGGTTTTCTCCTATTAGCCTGTATGAAATGGGTGAAGATGAAGGGGAAAAGAAAAAACATCAGTGCTACCTGCGTTGCAGTTTACAAGACTTCCATTATGTTCACATGCTGCTGAAGTACCACACAACGGGCAAACCCAAGGCTCTTGAGAATACTTCCTTTCTGAGGTTTACCAAGGGTGCCCACAGCTTACAACAAATCCTCTGGATATGGTTACTGCAAATCTAACAATACCAGGTTATCACATCCACATGTTAAAAAGGAACATTTCTCTATTAAAATATATGTAAAGTTCTAGCCAATTGCTTTACAACTTTATTGCTTATAATTGTACAGGGCTCTTGCTCTTCAAGCCCAATCTCTGTATTTCACACTAAACTCTAATTAGGCAATCTAGCACAAAAAAGCCAGAGATACAGACCCTTTAACAAGCTTAGGCAAAAATCAAAGGCCCACAAAGGGCTAAATCAAAAGCTGGCTCACACCAACTCTATTCTTTGTGCAGTCAACCAAGACTAATTAATGCTTTTAATGTCAGTTTACCCCTTTTGGCACTATAAATCAGAACACGCAGCTTTTATGAGTTAACAAAAGAATCTTTGAAAGGTGTAGCTTATTAACCAAACTCACAAATTCAAATGCACTTAATCAGAAACAGGTATATTTAGCAGCATTGTACTCAACAAGCAGAATTATCTGCAGGCTGTACACAGAGAACATTCATTTATCAATACAAACAAGGCTGGCACACTGGGAAGAGGTGGTAAATTATACATCTGAAAGAAAGGCCACTGCTGGAAGCAGTGGCCTTTGTGGCTTTTGTGAGAGCAGAAGTGTGGAGCAAACATAGCGGGAAGGTGCTACAGAAAGGTGTAGGGAACATACTGGATGTTTCCCTATAATCTCATCTCAGGCACAGAGACTGCAAGAACTGAGCACGCTATTGCAACTCTTCAGCAGGAATAGAAAATCAGTCCTCAGGTAGATCTCCTACCATCACCCACTTGGCTAGGCCCTTCAGCAGCTTCTCTGTAGCATGCTGCACTTGTTTCGATGCATCATTTGGAGAGCTCTCATTAAGGTTTTGTTTCTTCCCCTTATCAGGAAACACAGATCTCCATTTCTGTGTTGTTTCTGAAATCCATTTGCTCTCTGTGCAGTGGCCAACTGGGACTTTAACTTTGCAAGTCTGCGGGACATCGGTCTGGCCTCTAAGGGAAGCAGCTATCACAGGGCTACAAAAAGATACCCAAATGGTAAACTTCAATCCAGAAAGAAGTCAAGGCCACAAAGTTTTCCAGATACATACTTCTTTTTTTTCAGAAGAGATGTAGATACAACTCACATCCTAGACTCAGAGAAAGAAAAAAGACCCTGACTGCATCTTTCTGCCTGACTAGACAGACAAGAAGTATTTTGGTGCACTCTCCACGTACCTCAGGGCAGTATCTACAGCACACTTTAATATGCCACATAAGCATATAGATCAAAAGTAGAAAGTCAGTCCAGAGCATATTGAAAAGTCTGGTGTCAGAGATCCTCTCTCCTGCTTATGTTCATAAATCTTATTAAAACCTTCCTTTGTTTTTAAATCAGTTTTTGACAGTTGATTTTTTTTCCTTGTTATGGGAAATGTCATCTTCCTAATGATGTCTCACTCCTCTCACAATTACTGTATGTCAGCAGAATTCAGCCATAAAGAATCACGAAGCCACTTTGTCAATAAAATAGTTCCTCTACGCCCCAAACTAATCATCGTGGGATGTTCAGGCTGATGTTCCTATCCTGACACTTAATTACAATGCATCCCTGTGGCACTGCATCCATCACGCACCACAGACAGGCAAAGGACACCGCAGGTTTCATCCGCAGAGCTGCAGTGGGTATGGTGGGAAGTGGAACAGCCCAGCTTGGGGACCCACAGTCACGGTTCATGTGTGTGATTAGCTGGTGACTCTGACCGCCACCATATACTAAGGCAAAAACATTAAAAGAGGTTTTCTTTAAGGGAGTAGACCTGACTAAGAGAAGCATTTGCAAGAACGCTACTTAGGACGAAATGCTGGGTCATTAATCTTTAAAAATTCATCACTTCATGCAGGGAAGAAGTTTCCCTATGTGATATGTTACATCATATTTAGGTACATCACAGAGGGAGTTTCCTTTCACTGATGCATCGTTCACAAAGGAATAAAAACCTTCTCAGGAAGTGAAAATTCCCATGAAGCAAGGATGGGCAAAGTAATTACAGATCCCAAAGCCTTCCAGACTGTATAATATTTGTGACTGTCGGGGGAGAGAGGGAAGAAAGGGAATCCAACCAAAATCTAACACGCTGTGGGACTTGGAACTGTCTCAGTTGAGGTACGTTTAAGAACACCTTGCTGTTCCATGACTGTCAGACTGTGTGTGAAGTTGAAGGAGATACAGCTTAAGAGAAAGAAGAATACCTTCATTCTCCACTATGGACCAAGAGTGTCCACGTTCCTGTTTCTTCCAATATACGGCAAGAGGTTGCTGAGCAAAACCAAAAGCAACAAGAGCAGAAGAAACATGTTGGAGGGTTCTGCTTTCAAGGCAGCCACTCCCGCTCACTGTAAGAGCACCCTTAGGAAATACCCAAGTATGTCACACACTCAGCACAGATTCGGTGATGTGGTATGGTGGAAAACACCAGTCCTCTGCCCTGCCTTCATAACCAAACCAATACACCCCACAGACAACAGCAAGCTTTTTCTTCCCTCAAGCCCACCAACTGAATCAGAAAACCAGCAACCTCAAGCTAAGTCTCAGCTGTTCTCTTGCCAGCTACTAGCTTCAGCTCTTAGAACGTAGGACTGAAGTATCTCCAAATTAAAGAGCCCTGAAGCAACAGGCAGTATTCCCGAACCCCAGTTTATGCTCCATCTACTTACACGCTACTGCAGTGTAGATACAGTCACACCAAGTTGTGCGGATGAGCAGTGTGCTCCTGACTCAGAGGTATGTGCACAGACACAGCTGTGTCACTGAGCACACGGAAGTAAATACGCTAAAAACCCACAAGATGTCCAGACTAGATAGAAGGCTACATTTTAAAACACTGTTAATGTTCTAATATGACGTACTTCCCTCCTCTAAACATGACCCAAAGGAAAAAAGGGAATATGAACCACTGTCTTTGATATCACCATCATTAGACTCCAGCAGGAACAAGGGACAGGGATCTCCTTTCAGTCTTAAATAATCATATGGTGTTTCACAGGATCCTAGGACCTACACAGAATCATAGAATCACAGAATGGTTTGGGTTGGAAGGGACGTTAAAGACCATCTAGTTCCAACCCCCCTGCCATGGGCAAGGACACCTTCCACTAGATCAGGTTGCTCAAAGCCCCGTTCAACCTGGCCTAGAACGCTTCCAGTGATGGGGCATCCACAACTTCTCTGTGCAACCTCTTCCAGAGTCTCACCACCCTCATCGTAAAACAATTCTCCCTACATCCAATCTAAACCTTCCCTCCTTCAGTTTAAAACCATTGCCCCTTGTCCTGTCATTACAGGTCTTGGTGAAAAGTCTCTGTCCTTCTTATAAGCCGCTTCTATATATTGAAAGGCTGCAGTAAGGTCCCCCCCGGAGCCTTCTCTTCTCCAGGCTGAACAACTCCAACTCTCTCAGCCTGTCCTCACAGCAGAGCTGTTCCAGCCCTCTGTCCATTTTAGTGGCCTCCTCTGGATCCGCTCCAACAGGTCCCTGTCTGTCCTGTACTGGAGACTCCAGAGCTGGATGCAATACACAACTTGGCTTGACAGAAATCACCTTCCATATCGTATGCTCTCTGAAACGAAATTTATTCTCCAAAGCAGAGCTGGCAATTCAAGAAAACTTCAGATCTTTGAACAAAGGATTTGCTCACGCACTTAAAAAATTTGCTAAGTGAGGTACCCATGCCCCAATAGCAGAGAAGTATCCATCACCTGCTGGCAAGATGCTTCACTTCACCTCTGGATTTGGTGCATTCCCAGCCCAGTGAAGACCACTAAATGGAGCCCACCAAATTGATATAAATGGTCAGGAGACTAAAGATCAGAAATTTTCCATATGAGTTCAGAAACATTAAGGTGAATGGAGCAAATATAT
Source organism: Sagittarius serpentarius (assembly GCA_034782735.1). Classification (NCBI taxonomy): domain Eukaryota; kingdom Metazoa; phylum Chordata; class Aves; order Accipitriformes; family Sagittariidae; genus Sagittarius; species Sagittarius serpentarius. The sequence continues at coordinate 25,752,107 of JAVKLA010000026.1, forward strand.
AAAGTCCAGGCCCAGTTAACCACACACCAAATTCCACTCACAGACACTGTATAAAAAGTAGCCTAATGTAAAAGCACATTTAAAAATATTTACATCAAACCAAACCATTACACAGATAAGAGAGGTATTTTTAGATACACATGGATTTTACACACACACACAGACACAGTGATTAACTATTTCATTGCTGGAATTCCACTTCGGATCTGGGGGAGTGGAGTACTTCCCGAGCAGGAAATAACCTAACCTAAGTAAACTAAGTTAAGAGGTCAGGCACACACACATTCAAGAGTTTAACTCAATTTCTTCCACCTTTTGATTTCTGAACGCAGTTTACCATCATGCATCTAAAAGCAGGAGGTTCAGCCCAAGATAAAGACACCCAAAAAGTACATCTCTGAAGTGGCTGGTGGAGATCCCAAGCAGGGCAGTCACAACCTTGAGAGCAACCTTGATTGGCCTGAAGCGGACAACTAGTAGCTAGTCAGCCAAATCTTCCCAGGCTCCATCAATTCCACTCTCGAGATCTCCAAGGACCAGGCTGGGAGCTCAGACACCTAGCATACAAAGCTTAAACTTAAGTTTCTTAATCTGGAGCTGAATTGGACCAGGAGCCCCTTGGACCAGAAGCTCTCTCTCTGATGCAAAGCCAACACTTAACAATGTATTCGCATTTGAAAGAACATCTTGTCTTTTAGATCTCCCATCAGTGCCAGTCCCACTTCTCCAGTCTGAGCAACTCAGCCCCAGCCTCTGCTTTCTCGCTACCTCACAACCCATCAAATGCGCACCCTTGGCTTTGCCTCTCTCCCTTCTGCAGCCCTGGACCTCTGTTTCTCAGGCTCAGAAAAAGCAGCATAGCCCCAACTGTGTCTCCTACTGTTGCTTCAACTTGGAGGTATGGGGGGCAGTATGCAGAAAAAGGGGATAGGAGCAGCATCAAAGTCCTTTTCTTTTTTTCCTTTATCCTTTTTTCTAGCATGATATTCAACAAAATGGGGAAGAGGGAGATGGGAAGGAGCCCATCGTTGTTACTTCAAGATCGGCACAAGCAAGGAGGAAGCAAAGCTTTTCTGAAATACTTGGCACTTTCTGTCCCATCCCACCTAAGACAGGTTGAGTTGCTGAGGGTGGGATGAGGAAGAAACAACAGCCTGATTTTGTGCGTACCCAAAGAGCAGACATCTAATCAGGGCAGGTTTTTCCCAAAGCCGGGCTGGAGCACTTCTGCGTGCTAAAATACTGGGAGGGTAAGGGTCACAGCATGCCTAAGTGTTCCATCCCGGTGCAGTGCAGCGGATCCAAGAGCAGAGAGTACCCATCAGCACTGTTGTTGTCTGTCTGCATCTGGTTTTCAGCAAATCTGACTTGAGTGGGAGCAGAACACTCAGTGAGTATCCTGGCAGCTGACATTTAAAGTTCATGTTACTAGGCAAGCAGCAAAACATATTTTAAAAAAAAAACAAAAAAAAAAAAGTCAACCCTGTTTTTTCCACACTCCTGCACAAGAACAGCTGGATTGGGTCAGACTGACACTTCAGCTATCCTAGTGTCTTCTCTGCAGCAACAACCAAATGTGAATATCTAGGGGAAAATTTAAGCATAGGACAGGCGTTCAGTGACATCTGCCCAGCATACTTTCCAGCTTATAACTGTGTGCAGCACAGGGATTTCCCGAAGTGGTACATTTGTATTTAATAGCTAGCTGTATGTCACATTATATCACTATTAAACATATTTGATTTTCTTATATATAAATGCTTAGAGGGCTTGACCTGTTCAGGTCTCATAACGCTAGGCACCATATACAAAAATAAATAGTTAAGACAGAACCTGCTCCAACCAATTTACAGACCACCTTACACTGCAAAGTTTATACTTTAAAAAAATTGTTTCTAGCTTTCTTTTATGAAAGGCTGCAACACAAACTATTAGAAAATAATTTGCCTGTTTACAGGCAAATTTATACCAGGAATCATGCCTTTGCCAACCCAGTGATTTTGACCCAGCTAGCGAACACAAGCAGTACTTTTTGCCTTCTTTTTAATGTAAAACAAAAATAAATTATTTACTAAGAAGATATTACGACTAATAAACACTAAAAAGAACCCTAACTCTCACAATTCTTTATAGAAGCAGGACATACCTACTGTGTTCTACTCCAGTCTGCTGATTACCTTAGGTTTATTAACTTTATAAATCAACACAATAAAATAAGCTAGACGTAGTGTTGCTGGAGTTTCAGCTTATGCATTTATTGACCCAGAAATTACTGCTTAGTTTAAAATGTAATGCGACTCTGCACCAAAGTTCATCTAATATAAACAAGGGTCCAACCCATACCAAACACCGACACTGTTTAATCAACACTTGCAATCTCCGGGGCATTCCAAGCTTTTCTGTCTGTGGAGGGAGTAAGGAAAAAGGTGTTTGGAGGAGTATCTAAACTCAAGTGCTACAATTGAAGGGCACACATAAAACACGAATTGATACCTCTTGGATATGAGCTTCCTTCGGAAGGAGATAATCCGGAGAGGAGTCTGCCTACAGCTGCAGGGCAGTGAGTCTTCACAGCATTCCACAGCTCTGCAGCAGCAACCAACAGAGAGAAAGAGAGAGACCTGTGAGGCTCCGCGGGCAAACCTGTCAGACAGAAAACACGGCTCTTTCTAGCAAAGAGTGGTCTTTATCTCCACTGAAGCAAAAGGAGAAATGGGTACATGTAAGAAATGCAGTCAAAAAAGGAGAAGCGATGGAGATGCAGGATAAGAGGAGGAGAGGGAAGGGATACGGGAGCCAGCTATAAGACCAGCAGCTGCAAAAAAGACAGCGTGATGTGAATGGTCTGCCACTCACATTTCCTACTTGCTGTCATTAAACAAATAGATATGCATATTTACTGCACCTCTCCTACAAATAAATATCTCAATTTGCCTTCCCCTAAAAATACCAAAGATACGTTTTTCCATTATCATAGGTACAGGGAGAAAGACAGCAGAAATTCAACATTTGCACCTTCAAATCAAGACACGAAATCTTTCCGCAGCTATACGCTACAGCTCAATGACTTTGGGTGGAATACTCGCATGGCGCGTCTTGCACAAAGTCTACATCAACTATGCTTTGCCTACGCTCTGCTGAAGAATTGCACAGAAACTAGAAACAAACAGCATCAGGAGTGGATGAAATCAGAACTAGGATCTTTTCAGCTTTCAAAAGGGAGAAAACAAAGTTCAAGCTTTCATTTAAATACTTGTTAACCAGCTATTTGTCAGGATTTGGGACTAAACAGGCCAAATAAATTTTTACACACTACTCCTACGCCCTCCCTTCCCAGCTGACACAAAAGCTCAGACAACTGAAAACGAAATACCTCAAATTAAAGTACAGCACACAAAAAACAGCTCTCAAGCAGCTCCACATGTTTTATGCATTATACAGAGGAACAGAAAACCTACTGTTCACAAACCAGGACCAGTGCTCCTTATAAGAGTTGTTTATTTTAATCAACCCAGTACCAAAAGGTTTACATTAAATATTTTTTCATTGCTTCCAACCACTGATCCAGTATTAGTTTACATTCACTCAGAAAACACTCACAGGGAGAAAACAGGACGCAGAAAACATCGAATCCTGTAAAACAACCGAGAGTTTCTTTGGGAGAACTGATCCATTCCCCCTTTCCCTTTAGCATTACACCAAGAGGCCCTTCAAGCCCAGCAAAAGAAACAGCATGAAACTGGAAATGAACAGGAAAAAAAAAAAAAAAAAAAGATAAATCTTCATTTTTACTGAAGTTCCCAAAATAGCCTACTGCAGGAAACCACCACTATACTATTTGAGATGGCATCCTTGGAAAGAAGTCAAAACCCACCCTGCTGATGCTCAAATGTCCAGATAATCCCAGCACTGTTGCTACCAAGAGCTTGAGAGCACTCAATGACACGGCTCAGTAATATTTCCACCTGTTGTACGGGTGCTTGACATCTGTATTTCCACCTCATAATAAGCATATTCATCGCTTGGAATTTAATCCTGGTTTTAGGCTTTTTGACTTGCCCTTATGGTCCCCCAGTTCAAAGACATAACAACTCTAAAATACATAAGCAAACATCTTGAGGAGAGAAAGGAAAGCGTAAGTGAATTCCAGCAGAAACGACGACTTGACAAATCTCATCACATCAAGCTCTGCAGTGGCAAATTAGTCTCTCTTTGAGCACATTCTGTACTCAAAGTAGCCTCAGTGCTTCGGGAGGTACCAAATATAACACAGCCCCATTTTAACTTCCTTCCAGGAATACACACAGTCATTTATTAAGAAGACGTGGGCTGCAGTTTCAGTTCCAACAGCTTCAGTAACATTTTGTAAAATACAACAAATGACTCCTTTTGTGGCAAGAAAAAAGCAGAAAATAATCCAGGTCCAAGCAAATGAGGGAGAAAACCACCTCCCCCAAGTCCTCCTCCACCCTTTAGCAATTTTGTGAAAAGCCTTGCCAGCTACACCAGGCTCAGCATCAACCATGGGATCAACAATCATTCCTTCCACTGCTTTTACACCTCGAATCTCGATGCCTTTGCCATCCCTATTTCATTTAGCAGAGCCAGTTTGATAGCTAAATTTGCTTCAAGTCCAAGTTTTGGAACATTTTTACATCTTTACACTTGTACGGCCAAGGAAGTCATTAAGCTCTGCTTAGCAAATACTGAAGGTTCCCCATACGTGTCCAACACCACTGTGTGTGCTGAATACATGAGGGTTTCCAGGCACCACCCTCCATTTAGCAGGAGAACAATATTGCAGCAACCTTTAATGCTGGGGGATTATCAGAAAGTTCACCTTTTTGTTCGTCTCTAGCTGCTAAAGAGACAGAGAGAAGCACTGTACCTACCTCCCATTAACCTTGTCGGTGGGATCTTTCTTTAGCTGCAACAGCATCAATACCTTCTTGTATTGTGCTGCCACGCAGACACGGAGTAGAATCACCCCTTTTTGCGGGGGGGGTTTGGTCCCTTTTCTGTTTTTTCTTGACCAGAAGTCAAAACGATTACATTCATAGTAACTGAATGCTGCTACTGCAGAGAGAAGCTGTGATGAGCTGCACGGAGATGGAGGTTATCCAGCTGCCTATGCACACACATCAATGCCCTCAGCCACCATTCAAAAACCAGTCATAAATGGTCAGAATTTAAGAGAAATCATTCAAATGAGTAAGAACACAAAAGAAATCTACTTTCACATGGATCTTCACTTAACTTGAGTGTGTGAGAAGGTGCAAGACGTAAATGTAATTGAAGCTGTGTCAGATTCCTCACCATACTCTCTTGCTTCGTGCCGTACCCCCATCTCCCACTCCTCTTCAGCTGGAGCCCTGGACTGCCAAGTTCTCTAACCACAGCGATGCCATACACACACAAAATTTAGACACATTTGCAGAAATGCAATCAGTCCCAATCAAGGCCTTCAAGTAAAATTACGAAGACATTCATTAGAGAATGAGAAAAACAAAACATATTTTAGAGAGGGAAAACATGACATGTGAGGAGGTATTAATTTAGAAAATTTAGGGAAATGGCACAACGTTGGGAAGTTCTGCTGGCACGACCATGTTCACCAAGAGCGTGATCTCAGATTAACCCCACAACGCCCTCGAAGCCCCCCCATTCAGCATGCTGGTGCAGCTCGACCAGCAAATGTTGCTCCTCTGAAATCAGCAAGAGAGGAGCAACAGCTGGAGAAACCTCAGCCTCTTGCTGAATAAAGCTGAATAAATCTGCAGAAGTCATCCCCATGCAGGACAGGAGCAGGCAGAAAGGGAAGAGGAAAGCTTGCCTCTCTGTAGATTAACAACAAAAAGAAGCAAGCAAAGGGAATAAAGTCATTTCACTGCTGAAGACCAGCAGGCATACAACATATCTAGGGTGGACATTTGAACTGTAACACGGCACTTTTAATACCCATCTAAAAATGCTGGGCAACACATTGAAAGTCCTTCAGTACACACCTGAAGAAACTATGTGCCGCTCCCTGAAGAGCAAGCTGGAGCTTTCACATGAAGCATCTACAAATCAAAAGGAGCAGTTATCCAACACACAACTCCCTATCAAGTAAATATTATTCCTGCTTCCTTGGGGAAGAGCATTAGGGAAGAAGGCGGCTCCCCTTGTCAGTGATAATACTCTTTTTTTCCTGGTTCTCTCTAAGTTTAACCAGACTCATTGCTCCACCTGTTAAAAGAACGGAGAAAGAAAAGAGAGGAGGGAGTAAAGACTTCAAGAATACAGAAGAAACAACTCTGCCTTCCCCGAAGGAGGCGGGTTGTCTTTTCCCACTCCTGCCACCCCAGCGGTCTCTTGCAGGCTCAGTTTCAGAGCTGACGGAGGTATCACCATCATCCCTTGGTACCATGGGAAGCCAAATACTGGTATCTCACCTGCAAGCTCAGGCAAGGCAAACACCGATGGAAAGCTGGAATCCACCTCCTTCAGCAAAGGTAGAGCACCAGCTCCCCCAGTTATTGAGCTGACAATGTTACCATAGGTAGGACTGCCTGAAAAATTACATAGTTTTTCCTGAAATGAAATATGGAAAGAAGAAAAGGAGAAAGATTCACTAGCTAGAAAAGTCTTTCATGCTTGGCAAGTATTACTGCTCTTTTTATTTTAAAGTTATGATCTGGATATTAGAGGGTCTGAAAGAGATGGTGGAACCGTCCTCATCCGCTCACCCACCAGGCACCTCCCTCTACAGGCAGGGGCACTGCCAGCCACAAACAGGTGAGACATATGAAGAAGATACCTGGATGCCTTATTGAGTTTGGGAGGTGCTTATTTCTTGGTGGCGAGAGGTTTGCCCTGTTTGGGTCTTTTAGAGATACGGGACGTTGCTAAACCTTCCCTCTTCAGTCCTCACAGATTTTTGCCTTCTTTGGTTGCACACCAGATTTTTGCAACTGCAAGTGAAAAACCATGTCGGTTGAGAGTTAAGACTCTTCCAGCTCCTGCTTACTATGTTTGACTTCCAACCAACCCTTGTCAACTCCTTCTTTTCTGGAGCCAAAGTTGCCCCAACATGCTGAATAAATTCATTAATTCACGCAGAATAGATTTTGCACAAGCTTCTCATTAACTTCTAATTTCCTAATTATTAGATTACATGCTCTAGCTTTTGAAGCCATTTACCTCTGTCAAGTTGAGCAAAGAAATTTAACAGAGTTCCTGCAGCCTACTCCATAATGAAGTCCTCCCTCCCCTCCCACTTTCTTCTCGGTGTGAAAAAGTCTAAATCCCATAACATTTCCTTGTAAGATTACTGCAGCTACTTAGTAAGAAAACTCATTCCCTAATATCGTCATCAATTACATGTTGTATTTCAAGCAGCGAAACAATATTTTTTCATTTTAATTCTATCCTCCCCTCCTACGACTAAAATTTAGCTTCCTGCTTTTGTTTTAGCACCTACACCATTACAACAATCTTATTACAATTATTCTTCTATAATTCCTCCTTTTTATCCATTACTTTTGTTCTTATTTCTGTAAAACTGGATTCTAGTGGTAGGAGCTGGGTACATGGATTATAGAATAGATTAAGAATTAATTAGAACATAGTGATTAAAAAACCTGCCTTGGTAGATTGCAGATTGTTATGATAAAATAGTGTTCGCATAATTCATTTAAAAATATACTCCACAACTACTTATCAAATGAAGACAAAAACATTTACTAAGTGTCTGACATGCTGGAGAGTAAAAATACAGCATTCTCCACTGAGAAAGTAACTTTATTCAGTTGGACAGCACTGCCAAACTTTCCTCATGAGCCAATTTTCCGTCTCAAAAACCTTCCGTACCGCTTGAGTCCCTTGAATTGCATGGTCATCCATCAGGACATTCACCAAGACTGGGATTTTTGAAGGAAGAGAAAAACATTAGGAGCTAAAATGCAACAGGACAAGGTCTAATGATGCTTGACTGGAGCCAGGCACCTTCCTTTAAATCGTATTCCACAACGTTTTGTGTTTAACCCTCTGAGTATCCAAATCCACCAAAATGGAAAGGGATCTTCAGGGCTCCAAGAAATAAAATTAAATTGACTGAGATCAGAGAATAAACATCCCTTGGAGCAGCAGGGAGGGCTGACATCGAGCGTGCATAGCCTCATACATCGGACTTGTCCTTGTTTCAAACATGTTTCTAATTCCAGCAGGAAAAATTCTTCAAAAGTAGATGTTGAAGTTATTTACCTCCTGTTTTCATCAATTTTTCAAAATCAGTTCTTCAGGTATTGGTTCTGGATTAGTTAGTCTCACTAGTGCAATTTATATATTATAAGACACTTAGAGGTTTCTAAGTCACTTCGTAGTCAAAAGAAAACAATTTAATTATCTAAGATTAACGTTAATTGAAGGAAACTATTTACTGCACTACTAACAACGCTCAACCTTCAGAGAGATTTAGTATTAAAAAATTATATGCAGCCATCATCTTAAAAATAAAAATAAACCTTTCAGCAATAGCAGCCTCAGTTTGACTTTTACTTCTATTTAAAAAAAATAAAATCCAAGAAAAACACTCTTAACACAAGCCTTCACAGCATTACAAAAGAGGGATTAATGAGAACATGACAGACAATCTATTTGGACATTAGGAAAAGTAGTGACACTGTTTCATGCTGAAAGTTAATTCAGGCACCTTTACTGAAACAGTGAATATAATTAAAGGACTAGAACTTAAAGGCAATAATAAAGGGTGTGGTATTGAGTTGGGAGCAAGGAGATACCACAGAGAGGATACGAGAGACATTTTTCATAGAGTCTAACGCACTTTGTATCTAAATTAAGGAAGAACAGGGCAAAATGTTAATGAATATACACAGATTATCCAGATTGGAGCAGAGTTCAGTTCTTCTCCGGGCACATAAAAAAAAAAAATAAAATAAAAACAAACCCTGAGAAACCAGAGGTATTGGCAAAAAATATATCAGATGACATCCACCTGGAGGAATTGGAAGCCAAAACATCTGTGAAAATACCTAGCAGGAAATAAAGGCATGGAAAGAAATAATTTTGGAAGGTAGAAAACATGGCAGGAAACCGCAGGGACATTACTGGCTGGAAGCGCCTTCCCGTCTTTCCTCTCCTCAAAAATTGCCAGTTGCCTTTGTACCAACACGACTGCTACGGAGCTGTACAGTGAACCAGATTAGTGAACTGATCTGGGTTAAAAATAACCTTTTTTGCTGTTCACTGATCTGGTTCACCATATGGCCCCTCAGATAGTTGTACCAGCACAGTTAAGGGAGCTCAGCAATGAGAACAGGCAGCAGAGGAGGAGTGAAACTCCCAAGAAAAATGCTTAACCTCGAAGGAAGAAAATACAAGACGCAGCCAAGAGAATTTGCATTGAGTGAAAAGGACAGCACAAACAGAAATTCACCCCTGGTCTCCCCAAACGCCGCAGCACGTTGGTGGTGCTCAGGAGAGAAAGGCTACCAGGACTGCTTGTATCTCCTGAGCTTGCTCCTGCCAAGAGCTGGGCAAGCAAAGACCTATCGCTGACACTCGTCCTGTCCAGCTGGTGGAGGGAGGTTGGGGATCACCAGCGATAACTTTGGCCAGTCTGGAGGGGAAAGAGACTTTGAAGGAAGAGGGTGAAAAGGGACTGGAAGCAGCCAGCTCCCCAGCCAGCATGGCAGCATGCACGCATACGTGCTTCACTAGCAGCTTCGCACACATCCATGAAAACTCCATGTCAAGATACACAACGACTCAACATCTCAAGGTATGCAACAAGTTTCGAAAATTACAGGGTTCTTTAAACTCAGGAGTATTAAATCTCACACAGAGCCACCTTTTTTTTTTTTTTACATACAGGATATAAACGTGAACTAGAGATGTAAGAAAAGTGCAGAAGTCATTTAAACTGGCAAAGTTGGGCATCATCCTTCCTCCAGGAACATCCTGTTGTCTCGGCTTGCAAGAAAGACAAGTAAGTGACTAACGTTGGTATTCATCTGCCGCATATCACCCCTGGCCACACCTCCCTTTTACATCATTTCTTCCACTACACTGTTAGAATTACTTTCCTGCTTGAAGGATGCCGTATCAAGGCTAGAGGGGCAGAGCGAGATTAGGAAAAGCAGCAAATCCCATCCCCATTTTTACTTACTCACCAGTTACTGATTAAAAAAAAAAAAAAAAAAAAAAGGGTCTAATCCACTGGAAAACTGGAGGAGTTACTTTTAGAGCCAAAGACTGGTAAAAGGACAATCACTACTAAAATATCAGCAAAATTTTGCCTGGGCAGCTCAGCTCCCTGCTGCTGTTGAGCTCTGGATTTCAGTGCCAGAGAGGATTCAGGTGCAGAGCTTGGAGCCAACACAGCGCCAGGATGGGTGGATTCAAGATATTTAAGTCAGCCACTCTAATCTGAACTCACATCAGCAGATAAGAGAGACTTGAACAAGTGAGATCTGTTTTGCTTTTATATTTACATCTGTTTAAAAAAGACTAATTCATAGAAGGCCAGTCTTTAAAACACACAAGTTTAGGAAGAACTGTTGCTATATACCACATCTGCTACATTTTGTAATCCAGAAAAATACACACTGGAGACAAATGTACTCATTCTTGATTTTCACTTTATTATGTTTAGAATAGCAAATGGCATTATGTTCTAGTCTAGTTTATTAATCTACTTCAATTTATACAGTTCGTTTTTTAAAAAAGGTTTTTGTTAGATCTCCAAACTCTGTCAGAATAATTAGGCTCAGTACACTGCCTAGTAGCAGGGTTTGGGGAGACAACTGCTACCCTCAGTAGAGGACAGAGGACTAAATTAAGGATTAATTAAATAAGCTGGGGACACACAAGTCCCCAGGACAAGACAGAACACATCCAAGCATGCTGAGGAAGGTGGCCTTTCGATATCAAATTTGAAGGATGATGGCAATCACACCCTTACCGCCTCTGACAGGGGGATGACCAGATCTGCGTATGATGACAGCACAGCGGGTGGCACTTACCTCAACTTTAGCAAGGTTTTCCACATGGTCTCCCACTATTGCACCATTTCCACATGACCTCCCACCATTTAGGAAAGACACGGACCTGCTGGAGCAGGTCCAAAGGAGGGCTACAAAGATGATCCGAGGGCTGGAACACCTCTCCTAGGAAGACAGGCTGAAAGAGTTGGGGTTGTTTAGCCTGGAGAGGAGAAGGCTCCAGGGAGACCTTACTGCAGCCTTCCAATACCTAAAGGGGGCCTATAAGAAAGATGGGGAAAAACTTTTTAGCAGGGCCTGTAGTGACAGGACTAGGGGAAATGGCATTAAACTGAAAGAGGGCAGATTGAGACTACATATAAGGAAGAAATTTTTTACAATGAGGGTGGTGAAACCCTGGCCCAGGTTGCCCAGAGAGGTGGTAGAAGCCCCATCCCTGGACACATTCAGGGCCGGGTTGGACGGGGCTCTGAGCAGCCTGATCGAGTTGAAGGTGTCCCTGCTCACCGCAGTGGGGTGGACTAGATGGCCTGTGATGGTCCCTTCCAACCCGAGCCGTTCTATGATTCTACGATTATATCCTTGTAATCTACCCATTCCCTTCATATCTCCCCAGTTTGGCTACAAGGTGCATGGAAAATTTGCTGGGCTGTCTGAAAAGGAGGTTGTCCATAGCTCAAAGTTCAGCTGGTGGCTGGTTGCATGTGGCATCCCTCAGGGCTGATCAAAGGACCAGTACTTTTCAACAGCTTTCTCAACAACTTTGTAGACAGGGTAGAAAATATTTTTAGCAAGTTCACAAAGCATATCAAATTAAGGGAGGCAGCTGATAAACTAGACAAATTGTTAACATTTGGAGAAACCTTGTTATGCTGAAGAAATGAGCTAACAGGAAACTCATGGAGGTGCAGCAAAGGCAATCTCAGACTCCCTCACCTGGGGTGAAGTAATTCCATGGAAGAGCTCCATGGGGAGCAGCTCTGCCGGAAAGGACCTGGGCTCCTGGCAGACAAGAACTGGCCTGTGAGTCAGCGTGCCCTTGCAACAGGGAAGGCCAACCACATCCTGGGTTTTACTAGCATGGGAAGTTATTCTTCCCCTTGGTTTGGTACTTCTGAAGCTTCATCTGAAATACTAGCTCTTGGAAACCAGCAGTACTGGGGTTCCCCATACAAGAGAGAGTCCAATGGAGGGCCATCAATATGGTCAGGTGGCCAGAGCACAGGAGGAAAGGCTGCAGGAGGTGGGTTTGTTCAGCTTGGAGAAGAGGCGGCTTTGGGGGTCCTCCTTGGTGCCTCCAAGTACCTACAGAGAAGATGGAGCCAGACTCTTAGAGACGCACAGTGAGGCAACAGGGACAAGTGGCAGCAAGGAGAATGCCAGCTGGGTATAATGTAGAAACAAGTACATATTGGGGGTTAAGCAGCAGTGGAAGGGATGCCCAGACAGGAGGTCCAATCTCCATCCTTGGAATCTCCTGATCTAGCAACTGGATCTAGTGAAAGGTGTCCCTGCCCATGGCAGGTTGGTTAGACTAGATGACCTTTGAAGGTCCTTTCCAACCCAAACCATTCTATGATTGGGTTTTAGAATCTGGTTTTCATTGATGCTCCTTTAATATGTCCAAAGGATGTTGGATGAAGTCTCCCAGTGAAGGCTTGTCTCTTGGGAGAAAAGCAGATGTTTCCAGCAAAGACAGACATGCTTTCTGATATAAGACATTTATTTGTCAAGCAGAATACTCAGTTTAAGGACAGTGAGATAAAACAATAGAACAACACCTTCACACACCTCTCGCCACTTCTGATGGTTTTATCCACCCTTTGTCCCACCCTGTAAAGCCAACTAACGAGTTGTAGTTAAACTCCAAAACAAAATTGCATGTTAAGAGTAGACCTTGATCTCTTAATGATGTAATGCTAACGTAGCTACACAAGGCAGAAGTGTGATCTTTTCTCCACTGTCCTCATGACAACAAAAAGAATTTTCAGATTATTGTATTGACAAAGATTATTTCCATTTGAAAAAAAACAGCTAAGCTACATTGATGAAATCATTGTTTTACCAGTATAAGCTGTCTTGACCAAATGATTTTGCTAGCAACCCTTTTGTCTCTAGAAACTACACCCAATTCTGCTGTCCCGTATGTCTTGGGAAAAGGAGTTCTGGTCAAAAAAGTGATTCACAAAAGTGTTTTTTTTTTAACTTATCCATAAAGTTTCCTAAAGCAACAACTGACTATTTATCAGATCTTTTGTCTTCTGTTATAACTCAAGGATACACATGTTGACTCATCTCAGAGCAGCATCACTGCACTGAACTACACTTAGTCAAGTAATTGAGCCATTCATACAAGATCAGGTAGCAATAAAAATAATCTTAAGGTGAGTAACTGCTTCTCCATGAAGGTGTTTCCAAAGTTCACCACAATTTTTCAAGGACTTTAATTACTTATCTTTTCAATAACAAACTCACTTTCAAATAAGCTTAAAAGCAATTAAGAATTACTTAAGTCAACACTTCTTTCACTAGGGTCTATTAAGCACTTGTTTAAAGCACTCCCGAACTCTCCTTCCTTTGGAAGTCATTAGCAATTTCTGTCACCACAGACTTAATTTTTCTTCACTTGATTCCCTTTGCCACGCAGAGAGACACAGATATAACAGTAGCAATGCCAGTGAAAAAGCTAGCCAAAATTTAGAGCAATATCCACCCGTTCTTAAATAGATCATAGGGGACTCCCCCCCCAAGTACTTTCCCTTCTTGAACGCAGCAGATGGATAAAAAAAATTCTTGGTAATATTAGAGAAAAATAAAAAGCTTTCTTCCAGCCCTGTAACAGCTTTTGCAAAGGACTTTAATCATTTACTGTTCCACTACTGGCCAATCACAGCAAAGACCATGCCTAATAGCACTCTAATCCTTACCCCACACATTTCTTTTCTTGCAATCAGGTCAGGTCACTAAGCAGGCCAGAAATTATTCATTACTAATTACTTAGTAACTAGAGAGTGTGGAGTTTCCCCATTTTCGGTAATGCCATTTCCTAAGTTTCTAGCATGTCATGGTACTCTTGAACTTCCACATCAACTCTAACAAATATATGTACTCATTCCAAAGTACTCCAGGTTGCTCTCAGCAGCTCTGCCATGCCAACATCTCCACTCCAGTTGTCCTTCTCTGTCCCACCCTAGACCTCCTGTCCACCCTACACCTTCCACCTGCTCCTCAGTTTTTTTGCCATGCTGACTCCTGCTTTGAAGACTACTTTTTCTTGCACAAAAACCCCCAGACTTTCCTCCAAACAATTCCTAAAAAATGTATCTTTTACCCATTCTGCTTTACACAACAGCCAGTGTTTCCAATCTTACATTTTCTTCCCATTACATTACCTTCTTCCATTTAAAATGCAACTTTCCTAGAAAAAGGCCATGTCAGATCTTGTGCAAAGTGCATATCGAAATTAAGCAACATGTGACAGATTTCTTTTTTTCTTCTCCACTGACTACAGTGAGAAATATTCCAAAGCAATAGCATGCAATGGCTAGCACCAACGCTTATCATCATCTGCCTGAGCGTCCTTGATGTACCTTCTCTCCGAGAAGCTACAATTCATCTTCAAACAGCCCTGAAAATGTGCCTGGAGAACATATTCTGAGCGAAATCTTTTACCCTGCCCATAGCTATCTAATTAAGATATCTACATAGGCTCATCTTCACAGTATCTGACTAAAAAAAAAACCCCAACCTTGCAGTATTTTTCTCTATAACATTTCTGCAAGAGAGAACGGAAGCAGTGCCCCTCTTGTAGAGATAAGAAATAAACCATATTACATAGACTACAGTCTAATCCCTCAAAGATATTTAGGAGCTCAACTCCCACTGAACCAATGAAGTTAAATTCCTAAATTCCTCTGCAGATCTGGGCAACGGAGAAGTACAGTATTCTCCTTGATATGGGTATTTCACGTTCAATTTTTGTTGTGTGTTCTGGAGAACCTCCAAATGTGCCAAAGCCTCCAAACATGCCACAACCTCCAAACCTTTGCTTCCAAAATTTCTTCGCTCCCACGATTATAGCGGAAGTTTTAGTTCATGCTGTTTGGAAGGGGTGAAAGGTTCAGCCATTTTATGCTTTCAGCAATCATAACATAACTCCATTTTATTTCATGTACTGCAATGAGAGTTTTGCCCTTAGTTTGGCAGCTTTTTATACCATGTAATAACAATTAACTCCCTTTGGCATAATTTATATGAATCATTGATTTAATACAGATAGCTAGGAAAAAAAAAAAGACCTATTAAGTCATCTAAATGACCCTACCATCACCGCTGGATTGTTCCCGGCAGCATATTTTCCATGCTTGTTTTAAATGTGCTTGCCACAGCATAAGTACAAAAATTGTCTGCAAAGCAGAGACATGTTTCACTAACATATGCTTTAAGTCAACACGGTGTTGGAAATCTTCAATTTATGACTAAATGTTGCACTGCACTTTTATTCCTCCAAATAGACTTTAACGTCTCTTGAGGGAGTGACAAAGGGCTATTTGTATTTCACTGTGCAGCAAAAATATGTAGCAGATACTTCCCTGATGCTTTTCAAGTGGAACCCAAAGCTTGCATGTCCAACAATCTAGGACTTGGAATACAACAGTGCCCATCTCTGAGAAGATACGGATGCACTGCAAGAGGGTGCCCAGTTCTAGAAGTACAAATAATACAGCCATGCAATGTATTTTGAGGATGGTTTTTCTGTGGGTTCTTTCGATCTTTGTAAGAAAAAAAAGGTGAGACTTTCTTCGTGGAAGTCCAACAGGCTGGTTATGGGAAAAGCAGAACTAGAAAAAGTCACGGTCTCACTCCCAGCTTCAAGGCAAGAACAATACTGGAATTATTCCTGGCAGATGTGCTATCTAATCTAAATCTTCCTAATGGGGATTCCCATGTTTCCTCAGGCAATAGTTCAGAGTTTGGGGTTGCTTTTCCTCCCACTCCGTGTGTCACCTAAATCAAACTTCAGTCTGTTGCCTCTTATCACCACACACCTCTAAGAAGCACGCACCATCTTCCCTGTAACCTCCCCTTTGGGTAAATGAAGATAACAGCAGTAGTAAGGTTCCCCCTGCACCTTCTCCAGATTGAGCAGACCTGGCTCATCACCTCTTCTAGTATCATGCACTCCAGCTCGCAACCACTTGGAGGCTTCTCCAGCATTTCACTGCCCTTCTTGTGCCAGGGAGCCTCTTACATGGGATTATTCCATCCCAGGTAAAGGACTCTGCTGAGCTTCATGGGTTTCCATCAGTCCTTGACTCCACCTTGTTAACGTCCTTCTGAATGGGAAGCCCTCCCCACAATCACAACAAGCATTACTCCCGATGCAGCTCCATCCATTAATTTACAAAAGGTGCATCCTATCCCATCTACCAAGCTGTTGAGACAGATGTTAAAAAGTGTTGGTCCCACTATTAATCCTCAGGGAGGCCACACATAACCAGCCCCCTGGTTACATCAAACCACTGACCTTTGCAACCAGTTTTCCACCCACCTTGTAGTCCACCACTCCCCATTATGGCTAGAAGGATGTAGAAAACCTTGCTGACTCCAAGTAAATGGCATCCGCTGCGCTCCCATCATCTGCAGAGCCGGTCATCCCCCTGCCAGAGCCAATCAAGGAACTGGGAAGAGTACTATGGCAAGAAGAAAGGTGTTTGTAACAAGTGCCTCTGCACAAACGCAAATTACATATGCTCCGTGCTTTATTTGAAGTTAGCAGTGCTGGCAGAGCATTACTGTTTTGCTTTTGCTGGCACGGCTTAGAAAGCTGCAACCTGAGGGGAGAGCGAGAGATTTCTCGAAGAAGTGATAAAACAAAGCTAAGCAAAATCATTTCATAGTCCACTTTAAAAGCCCCCTTATGTGTGCTTCCTTGACCTCCTAAAAGCCTACTGCAATAAAAAGCCAACCATACAAATGTACAAGTCCCTCCCATGGAAGCCATTACCTTCTAAACAGTATATAAAAAGTGAAAAATAAAAATCAGTGTTTCCGGACAAAAAAAAAAAAAAAAAAAAAAAGGAATGCCATGAACTCGCAAGAATTAGAAGTCCTTAATTTTACTTTGTATCTCACAACACATGCTCCAAGCAGACTTAATGTCCCTTCAATCCAGAGCAGAAGGCTTTTTGGCTTCCGCATTTTCTATCAACCTTTGCTGTTCTGGCACCATAGTATCATCTGTGGTTTGTCTTTGGGTTTAATTCAGACAAACACAAAGTACATCTTACTATAGCACACTGAGCAAAAAATTAAGGGGGAGAAAGTCATGCACAAAACTGCCACTGTCGGTCCACTGAAGCTGATTCCTGAAAAAAAGTTAAACCTAATGTCTTTTACACTGTCGCAGAAGATTGCATTCAGTGTATTGAGATGTTCAACAACTGGGAAAGACAAAAAGCGGTGCTCCTTAATACAGAGGAATATAAACAGTCAAGTGAGAACAACTACTTAGATGGAGATATAAAGGAAAGCACAGGAAAAGCAAAGACAACAGGAAAACAGAATCAGAGCATGCATTTGTCTGTTAAAGCAAGAAAAGGCCTACTGAAAAGTGTATTAAAAAATATCAGAAGCTAGAAAAAATATTAACGTCATTGTTTCATGAAAAACAACAAATTAGGCACAGCTCTTTCCAGATGTCAAGCACCCTCCATTTTTAAGTTACAAAGAAGCAATGAGATTTTGTATTAATTCTGATGTATTTCTCAGATCAATACGAATAACAACATATAAAAAGAACAGTCCCGTTTGCATTGGGTGGTGGTGTATAAATACACACATCCACACCTATGTAAAGTAAAGTTCCTGCATAATATGGCTCGTATTATCTTCAGGCAACAATTCAAAGAGAGGCCCCATAACCAAGTGAAAATACTGAAACAAACCATTGGTGACAGAGTCTCCATCCTCACTGAACTCTTCATACAGCAGCTCCCATGGCAAACATTGCTGGGTCAAAAAAGGGCATCACCTTATAAAAATTTTAAGTCTTATTGACTGTATAGGGAAGGTAAATTGCAAGCTATTCTGAGACCCTGAAACTCAGAATCTCCTGACTTTGTGAGGTCTAAGTGGTACTCACAAAGAGATTGTTTGCTAGTGGAAGGAAAGTGATCCTGCGTAATAACACCAGATTTAACGTGGCAAAAGGTCTGCTTGTGGCCTTGAGAGCTTAAGTCTCAAAGTAGCACAAGTTTGGAATAGCAATCGGTTTTCCTTCTTTCTCTGCAACAGCAATGTCTCGTGCTCTTGAAACCTTTCGTGCCCGGAGCTTCAGACAGTTTCTGCCTGCCTCTTCTTTTTTGTTGGGATCCTTTTTCCATAGCTAACAGAAGGACACCAGTCTTTCTTCAGCTGGTCTGAGCTCAGCGCTAACAATAGGCAATGTTTCTTGTTTCTACCAACTCAAGTTGAGCTATAAGACTTTGAAAGCTCAAGGCAACCGTTCTCTGATTTGGACAAGATAAAAAAAAAAAATCTTCTGAGTTAGAAGGCCATATGGAATCTCTCTTTATATGGAGTCTCCTCCATATAAAGGCTTCCAGATGAAGATCAGTGATTTTGCAGGACCTTGAGAACCACCACAAGAAGAGCACAAGATGAAAAACTAGAAAACTGGGAAAGAACAAGTGGTATGTTAGGAGGACGCTAAAGACCAAGTGAAAATCCTATCAGTCTCACGGCCTGAGGAATAATGTTAAAGAAGGATTACCGTAATGAGAACTGGGATCACTGAATTACTGTCAAGACAATGAGTTATTTGGAATAAACCACCACAGAGCAACATAATCAGCATCCATCTCTTTTCATACCCGTGACAACACGGTCCCTGTGCCACCCTGGCAACCTATGAATCTTTAGAGATGGAGAGAACAGAATATGGAAAGAAGAAAAACATTAGTGGCTTGGGACAACAAATCCAAGGTAACACTGAATATGTGCAGCAAGGCCGTAAGAAATTGGACACAATGCAGTCCTGCACTGGGATAATGGGAAGAAAATATTAATGACCTCAGAATTTTGACTGCAAGCCCAGAACAGCACGAACAAAGAGCAACACACACACACAGAAAGTGTCCCTGAATGTCACTGATTCATAAACATCACCATCTGCCTACCTGTTCATCGGTCTCAGAAAGTGCTTCTGTTGGACATCCACCACACACAATTACCCAACCATGGACAAACATCTCATACAGCCCTGCATGTCAGCATCTACCCATTGCCTTTCTTGGCATCCTCAGATCATTACTATCACCAGACAGACAGTTCCCTGGATGTCAAATTCTGTTATATGTTATCAAACTGCTTTTATTTGATCGTTAATATGATTATCGCCATATGTCCTGCTGCAGGTTTTTATTTCTTTCCCAAAAGAAAACAAGAAGCAAAAGGTTGCAGTTCATTATGGTCAGTAACCTGTTTACACAGTTGGTGACCTTGAGAGAAAGAAATAGTTCATCTCCTGAATGTAAATCATTGCCCTTGCCATGATCATGACTATTGGCATGTCATGATGTGCAAGAATTAGGTCCAGAAAGTATCTGCACTATAAATTTTAACAATGAAAAAAAGGATCCCTAAAAACCTCTCTACTCGGCTACAATAAGGAAGAAGACAGAGAGGAAAAACTTGTATAAGTAATAAGAGAGATGTTTAGTGCTACAGATAATGCATCAAAATTTATCCTCCAACCTTTTACACAACCCAAAAATGAGTAATTATGTGCCAGGAGATATCATCTACTCCACAAATCAAGTCACTGAAACTACAGACTAAAAATGGTTTTTAAAAAACTCAATTTATTAGAGATTACTGTGCAGACAGACATATGAGTGCTCTTGTGTACTTGCTGCATTAACAACCTCTCAAAAGCCACAGGAAAAGAAAAATCAATACTGTATATTTTTTCTCACATCAATTTATCTACTGCTGAAAAAAATAACTAGCTTCTGCTTATGTTATGCGTACCACATTCAAGGTTTCCTTCAAGCAGGGAAAATAAAACAAGCTTTTCCTGGTTTTAATCAACTACACCCTGCCTTGCTGAATTCAGATTTTGCTTTTGATAAAACCTGAAATAAAACTTAAAAAAAATCCGAGCAGTCTCAGGCAACTTGGCACTGGTACACAGAGCCTTTTGTTACTGATCCTGTGGTACTGGCGCAAATCTGGAGCCCATTAGCAGTGAACTGTCCACTAAATATTTCACGATTCTGGATTTCAGACATTTCCCAGGACAGGCTCTATCACTAGAGATTGTACAAACTGGCATGACAGTTGCTAAATAAAGTATATCATGCAGGGTAGCCTCTCCAAAGCACTCACAGATTCCCCATCCAGGAACAAAATAAATAAATAAAAAATACCAAAAGTATGATTTTTTTCCTCTCTAACTATAAAACACAGACTTTTACTGTATAAAGCCTTTGAGACTGGTACTTTCACAGGAATCAAAATAAATCCCATGATGGCGTTCCTTGTTGAGCAGACTAATCTTGCTTCCTTCATTTTCTTTTTGCAGGTCATCAGTTTACTTCCCTCCCCTGGGAGCTCCCTGTAGACTGCGGGAGGGCATCTTAAAGAACTCTTTGCAGTTGTAGCATTTTACCACCCCATTAAAAAATCTTAAGGGCCCCTTAAAACATTTCTGCACATCTGCCAGATCCCAAATAGGGGCAAAGTCCTCTCCAAAACTAGTGCCACAGCTTTTATTCTCCAGCTCAGTTATGACTTCCAAAGACACAACCTTGCTGCTTTCCCACAGCCGGTGGAACCAGGAATGCATGCCCACAAAGCCTGCCTGGGGATGGCTGCAGAAGAACGTGGTCTTCAACAGCCACAGATTAGCAGAAGTTGGATGGTGTGGAACAAAGCAGCAGAGAAAACGTGGGGACTCAAGATGGGAAGCTCTACCAGACTCCATCAACTTTTCTCCTCTACTCAACCACTGTGGTTGACATTGAGGTGCTGTCTGATACTCCTCTCCCAGTAACACTTGCTCGCTCACTTGGATCACACTCAGCTTGCACAGCCAGCGGGACTAATCCTGCACAAAGCCAGGCTCGTTAAGTCAAAGCGGCTTTGTGTGACGGGAGGAACGACTCGTGCCACAAAGAGTTTTCTCCCATTGCCGCCTCACTGGGCTTCACTTTCACAATTGCTTTAAGCTGATCTAAGCTCCAAATAACACGGCCAAAAATGTTTCGTAAGTAGTAGTGATCCACAAATGTTCATGCTAGCACAAGGAGAGGTGGGAACAGAGCAGAAGACGTCTCTTTCCGGTGGGAGCCTACCTAGTGACACAGGACAGGCCACTTTGAGCCAGGGAACGACTGCAACTTGGGTTTTCCATCATTTTTATTCTCTACCCTGACAGTTGTATCAGAGCTCACCCACCAGTGAGGCACCCCATTCTCTTCCACCTCTCTCGCTCCCCTGCTTTGCAAGACACCCTCTTCCTCCCGTGTCCCACTGCCAGTGCCTGCAGTCAGGTGGCCGAAAAGAGATCACCGCTGAGCTCAAAAGTCTGCCCTTCCCCAAATGTCACCAGCCACCAAATGCCAACACCTGGAGCAAAACTTATTTTTTAATCAGAATTTCGTTGAAGTTGACCCACGCACTCAAAATCTGTGAGGAAGCGGCAGACTAACAGATGTCACTGCTGCATAAGCCTCATTTCTTTAGGAAGCTGGGCTAAAAATGGAACCAGCGATCACCACCATCATCTATGTTTAGACCCAATATTCTAAACAATTCCTTCCTTTGCAGTTCTTCCCCCCACCCCGCCCTGCCAAAACTATCTTTGGCAGAAGAATTAAACAGCTGCCACCGAGAGTAGGAATTGAGTTAAAAGATGAAGAAATGCAGTGCTGGTAGCAAAGGAGACACACCAGCTGGATGCCTTCCAGGTCACTGCAGCCTGTCAGTCTCCTGAAGAGGACAACCCAGCAGATCTTTGCAGCACACAGTTCGCTTTTTTCCCCCCATGTATGCAAAAATGGTAACTCCTATATAGGTAATCATTTCACGCTATAAGCTATGTAATTCATTTTTAAAAAGGTTTGCCAATCAGATTATTATGTTCAAGCTAAAGAAAAAAAATACAGAAGGACTTTTCACGGGGGAAACATTCCACTTGAGATTTTACTTGTCTTCCTGTGCCAAATTGGCAGGGGAACTGTATAATTACAGTACTTTTGCAAACAAAATTAATTTATTGCAAGTCTGTACATGGTCACCCTTACATACGTGTATTTTATAGAGAACGGAGCGAAAGGATGTCATAGTTTTATTCCACCCCACTCTTCCAAAAAAGGAGTATTCTTAAAGAAAATCACTGTGTGTTGCCATGGTCTATAGTCCCTCTTCCATTTTGAAAGACAGACAAACTTCACAACACAGAGCCACGGAGAGCAGGGACAACATCCCTCAGCTCTGTGCTCCCACGTGGGGACCGGAATGCAAGCTGCCAGGGATTGGCATCAAGACACGTTATGCAGATATAGGGATAGAGGAAGGGCTATGATGTATGTAGTTAAGCATAAAATACTGTTTTCTTACGTGTCTGACCAGGAGACCCAAGTTCAAGATGTATCATTTTTTAGACTAAAATATAACTAAATACATGTATCAAAAAAATCAATTATACAACAACATGGCTTTTTTTGATATTAATGATTTATTTCCCTTCATTATACCAGCATATCAGTTCCATTAAGATACACAACCAGCTTCCAAGAATCCTCTATTGCTTTCACAAATGTTCATTCTGCGTATCCTAATTTTCAGTTGTTTTCCCTGTCACATTCAGTACATCTCATGTTCATAAATTATAGACTTGCCTGATTTTCCTAACATTACACAAGAGCCTACGGTAATGCAGGAACCCAGCAGAGGCTGGACAGGTCCAAATACAGGATGCTGAGACTTTTTTTAAGATGCTAAGGATACATGCTAGGATTTTTTTAAGATGCTAACAGTCGAAGGCACCTAATTCCCCCCAGACTGAGCCGACCACCTTCCTTTCCCTTATTCTCCCTCCAAAATTCAACCCCTAGCAACTTACAGACAGTTGAAGTGCTGAAGAGATGAAGACGACCTGCGTGTGTGGTCCCCGAACCTGCTCGTGTAGGATCGTACCTCACAGTGTATGCTCCAAAATTGTGCCAAACAATTTTACTACATCGAACTATACAGATTCCCTATTTCCCGGTGACAAGACACATCCCCATTTGCTCAAGAGTCGCAGCCCAGGTTTTTTTTTTTGAAAAAAAGTTGAGATCTATCATTTCATCAGCACCACCGCACAACCGTAACACTGTGATCATTGAAGAAATTACTGGCTCGGTGACTTTTTAGCTGGCAGATAAGCAGATACACTTCTCATACGTTAATTCCTTCCAAACTCTCATATTAATTTTAGTATCATTTTGGATGCGGTAATGCTACCGATACAACTGTAATTTAGAGCAACAAACACTGAAATCATTCAATTTCTTTCTTCGCGCATGTGAGAAGCTTGTTAGCTGCACAGCAATTAAAACACGTGTGTGGAGTTAAACACATTTGCGACAAAGCCATGCAGCTTCATAGCTGCCACGTTGATGAGCTTCTATCCAATTATTCATGTTCTCTTCCCATTGCTAAGAGGCTTTGTTTGTATTGTTTGGGGGGGTTTAAGTCATCTTATATATACTTCCCTGGTAGCTCTCTTGGGGGTGTGGGGGGGAAACTATCTTTAAGAGGATTTTAAATTATTTTAATCTGAAGAGCGCTATAAACATTTCCCACTATACAGGAAGAACAATCTGTTGTTGTTCATACATTAATCCTGGCAAGCACTTGAAGGGCAGAAACACAATGGGGTGAAATTGTTACAGATAGCCTCAGGGTTATTCCAATACTTGAACAACTAGAATAACGGGGTGGAATTAAAAACACAGGCCAAAGTGTAGGAAACATGTCTCACAATAAGATCACAGTGCTCAAAAAGAGGAACATTAAACTACTGACGAGGAGACAGTTGTAGAAATTAAAAATGAGCGTTGTAGAAGCGTAAGAAGTATTTGCTAGCCCAGATAGAAAACCATCCATCCTTTTCCACTCAAAAAAAATAATAATCAGCAGGCAAATTATCTTTCTTCCATTTGGACAAGTAAAATTTCACAAGGTTACTGTAGAGAACAACCCAGAACTGGCAAGATGGAAGAGAGGCAAGATAATCTAATAGGCCTATCTAACTTTTATGATTCTTATGAAAAATGACCTGAATAAGTGAAGTTATTTGCCCTTGTCCTCTTTGTTCATATTGAATTTAGTCATAAGGGAAATCCTGCCAAGGATAGTATGTTTTACTCAATTTACTATCCTTTGTGATTGCTCTATAAAATATTAGATACATGATAGAAAAGGTTACAGGGTTTTGGGGTGGGGTTTTTTTGCAACAGAAAAAGAAGGAACAGCTCGAGTACTTGCTAGCAGAAAAATTAAGGCAACACGAACTGATGAAATTTTCTGTAGAGAATGTTTATCTATTAGTCCACGTTCAGAGGATCATATTAAACCCAAATGTGATATAATTAAAAAAAAAATAGTAATTGAGTATTAAACAAACAGTCTCTTAAAACATTTCAGTTCCAAGTAGGTCACAAATAACACTGGAGTCAGAAGCTCCATCTATCTGGTGCACAGACTTCATAACTGCAAGAAGCTGAGGCTTTTCTTTGAAGGCACAGTATTTTATTAGCCTGTTACTTTTGGACTCTCACTGTTAATCATACGGTTAGACTGCTACTGTTATTACAACAAAATGCAAGAAATAAGAACCTACTCTTTCAGGGTTTGTATTTGTTGTAGCTTACTGATACCACACCTATCCATCGTGCTGCAAGTCTCCTTTGCAGACTTGTTCCATGACATACATCACTAGCCCCAACATTTGTGCAGACAAAACTTGGGTCACGCACAGTGCAGACTGTGAACCATAAATAATGGGCCGAGAATTATGGTAAACCCAGGTGCAGCCGGTCACAAGCACCACTGATCAATTCTTTTGGACTCGAACACACTGAAGTTGTTTTTCTAAAGCTATAAAGGCGAACCATAATTATGCAGGATCTGTTAAGTCTTGGGAACGCATTCCCTGCACACCCCCCTACATGTGCAAGCGGTGCTGTAAGATTCCAGTAAGAGGTTTTGACATTTCTCTCTTACCATTCAATCCCTACCCCAAAACAAGAGACTGGGAACTAGCAGCTGCACGCTATTGTAATAACCGGTGTCAAAAATGCCAAGCAAATGAGTAACACATGTCTGTGAAGCAGACCCTTTTCCTGGGCTGACCTCTGAGGCTGAACGGCTGCCCCTTTCCTGACAAAAGGACTGCAAAAAGAAAAACATCCCAACTAGCACTATGTAATCGCGTGGGTAAGACGCTGAGTCCCTTTTGGCATAAAGAACGTACATAGTGTGTTTGGGATAAGATCAGCTCCAACTGCGGTAAGCACAGCTCAGCTCCTTAAATACTGCCATTTCTCAGAAGTTTCCTTAAAACCTGAATGGACTCCCATGGAGCAGGTCTCTGTTACCTCACAGACAGGGGTTTTGTGGGGTTTTTTTGTGGGTTTTTTTGTTTGTTTGTTTTTTTATGGGGGGATTTGCTAAATCACAGCTGCTACAGTATCCCCCATGGATTTGTTAAGGCTGTTCTTGGAATGAATACTGGGAGACAAAGAAGCCCTGACTCACCTACAGGTTTCTGGAGGTTGCATTTTTGTAGTAATTGAAAAGATGGACATGCTACTCTCAGCTGTGTCAGACATTAGCATCAAAAGGCCTAGGAATTATACATGCTATTCCTTAACTTCTTTCACAGCAAGTTCCTCCTGACCCTTTACTTTGGACTAGATTATACACATTTACAAAAACTAATTGTCTAAGACGCATTCCAATTACAAGTCTCATTATACTTTTCTAACTGTTGCCTGACCAACTCGGTCTGAAATAAAACCATGGTTTTTTTCTTTTATTCCATATTAGATTGGGCTGAATGGCTTTCTGGAGTTCTGTAAAGTTCTGAAGCAGATAAAATGTAAGCATCTGAAGACTCAGCAGATAAAAGGCTGAGCCAACACAGAAGAGCTTTCAAAGTGTACATCAGAAGGACCTGTCAAGATTTAATGAATCTTAAGACTCTGCGACCCGCCCTAGGAGGATGCAGGAGGGAGAAAGGTGAAAGCACTTACCTTTCTCCCATCTCCTCTTCATCCTCCTGCATCTGTGCTTCCTCTCTTTGGGCATGAAATTTGGCTTGGTGGAAAGCACCAGCAGCTGTCTGCCTTCTCCCTGGAAAGAGGGGCCCCCATACAGTTCCTTACTCCTCTCGGAATCGCTCTCATTTTCTTCCCTTCTTTCCCAACCTTTCTGTAGCTGACAGCTTCAGACCTTATCCCACTTCCCACCTACTATTTCCCTAGCATCAGGCTCTGCCCTGTCACTCCACCCTGGTCAGTGCAAGCCAAAGCTCCCTTCCTTCAGTTCTCCTGCCTGAAAGACAGCTCCTGCGAAGCCTCCTCTTGTTTCAAACCTCCCAAAAGTAGTTTTCTCTCCTTTACTGTGACTTCCTTAAAAAGGAGAGGGAGAGCAATTAAACACTGTGAATGTTTATTAAGAGTAATGATGGGCTCACCATTGCTTTGTGTCTTTACTTGAATAGTAAGTGTTTCTAAAAGAAAAAAAATGCTCTATTCCAAGCTTTGGGAGGTTTTTCATCCAGCCAGATGATTATGTATGTTCCCTTCTGATCTTGGAACCTGTACATCCATTTTACATTTCTCTTTTTTTTTTTTGGAGACTCTCAACATGTCTGTAAAAACCTTGCAGCTACATATTAAGGTCATAATTACAATCAAAGATACGTGTCTAAATGGGTTTAAAACAATGTGGATCACTGTGCTCAAAGGACAGCAATTAATGGCTCAACATCCAGTTGGCAGCCAGTAACAAGAAAAGTGGGGCTGATACTTGGGCTAGTATTGTCCAAAAACTTCAATTACTTGAATAACACCACAGGCTCACATTAGGAAGAATGTGGCCAGCAGGTCAACAGAAGTCATTATTGCCCCCACCTTGGCACTGGTGAGGCAGCCCCTGGCAGGTGGTAGACACCCTTGTCCAAGAACGACGTTAAACAACCCAACAAAAACCCAGCAGAGAGCTACCGAGACAATTGGGGCATACAGCACAGGACTTACGAAAACAAGTTGAGGAAGCCAGGTTTGTTTCATCCGGCCAAGAGGAGGCTAAGCACCATTTAACCGTAGCCTGCAGCTACCTAAAATACAGCTACAAGGATGACAGAGCAACAGAGTTGTGGGGTGACCTCTGCAGTAGCCTCTTCTCAGGCACCCCAGAGCATCATGCCCAACATGCTCAGGATCAGTCCAAGTGTCAGATTAAGTCCAGGAATGAAGGAATCTCCTTCCCTCTTCCTCTGCTGCAGGAACTGTGCTCAAGTGAACCTTCAGCAACTCCCCACGAAAGCAGACTCGGCAATTAATACCCTCTTCTCTCCCATCATTTACTTGTGACAGTTTGGCCCGTAAGGACTGAAAGTGTGTATTTAGTTTACCACTCAGAATTTGCGCCATCTAATTTACTCATAATTAGCACAGATGATCTAATATTCCTTTCTGACCTTAATTTCCACAAAACCCATCAAATTAATTCTTCTTTTGGATGTGTACACAGACTACAAAAGCTCAAGTCATTACAATTCCTATCCAGTTCCATGATGGTGTAAATGAGAGAATCAGACCCTTAAACTCACGAAGAACTTGTAAGCAGCGTTGCATTAATGGACCTCCTGAACAACCACGTCTCTGTGAAGAAGAATGTCAACCACTTGTACGGCAGCCTTTGAAGTGCCTCTCCACAGAGGAAACAAGCCATCAGCCTAGACAAATTCACCGGCTGGGTTTTGATGGTTAGATGGATCACATGGCAAACAGATCTGTACGCTGCATTTCAAACAGATGCTGAAATTGTTTTCTGCTCCACAGCTTATACTCTTAGGAATTGCTGGTGTCAATAAAGCGGAATGGCACCCGACTATTTTGCCTTCCGTAGTTGCTGTTATTGCTGCTGCGTAAGAAAAATGCTCACCTTCTGACAAAGCGTGGGGCTTTTATGCAGCCTTGTATTCTTGACTTCAGTCCTACGGCTGTCCTGCTCGGCTCTCCACTCACACAGCCTGTTATAAAAACCTTAAAGTGGGTACATACATATTTGGGGATGCAAAATATTCACTGCAAAATCTAAGTGCAAAGAGAGCACTTACACATCTGAGGAGAAAAAAAAAGCAGCATCTTTCCTTTGAGTGAGCTTGATGTTTATCTTCTACACCAGACAGGTTCACACTTTTATGTACCCTTTACTTTTCTAAAAGAGTCCAAAAGCATTGAAGATATCATCTGCGTAACGATGAGGGAGAAAAGCCTTATTCCACAGGACCCGAGGATCCAAAACAGTTAGATATTTGTTGCCAGGTCCTAATTCTGCTTACCTACAAGATCTTCTTACACAAGCCCCAGGACAGCACTCCTCACTGGTAGCTATCGTCTCCCACCTGTATGGGTTGTGCAAAATTACAGTAGATGAAGTAGCGAGCACGGGGATGCCAATAGGGGCTGAACCACTGAATGGTCAGAGGATGGAGCCGAGATCTTTCCTTGCCAGCGGGGATGAGGCAGGGCAGAAAAGGGACAGGACCACACAAACACCTTGAAAATCTAGTCTACAGTGACCAGAAACCACCCTGTCAATTCATACCCGCTGTTAACATCGCAGTCTGCTTTGAGAGAGGTCTGTTGTTTTTCTCGGGAATCCGTCAAATGGAAAGTAGCTCTATTAACATAAACACTTGTGCATCCCACACTGTATTAAACTGAATTCCAGTTTCCAAGGGAAGTTTGACATTAGTTACTAGCACACATCATCACTGAAATGTACCATTCTCGGTTTCCTACATAATAAAAAATTAAACAAAGACTCTCAAATTACTAACTAGATGTCATTGTTTAAATAAGTGTGCACAGAAGCAATGGCCAAAATAAAGGAGTTCTAATTTTAATGAAAAGGCAACAATTTATGATGAATATTCGTACCAAGCAGGGAAGTACAAACTTCTTTTAGGAAAACAGAAGCACAAAGGAAAAAAAAACCAGTTTACAATCAAATGTTTTAAATCAGCAATCTGGGATCCTTGACTTAAATACAACTAAAATCAGCAGTAATATCAACTTGATTCAAACTAATCTATCATATTGGCAAATAGGTGCACTCCCAGCTTCACACGTAATACTCCTCATAGCAGCTTTCCCAGGCAAAGCTTTTACTGTTTCACTGTACCTACGTGACTCCTTTGCACACTAGGAAAGCTCTGAGATGCAGCGGGTGAAATGGAGCCGTGCATGTGCGGTCTCAGGCAGACAGCACTACATCAGTTGTCTCACACTGGCACAGGTTTTTTTCAAGGGTACCACAAATTTCATTTTTTCTTTAAATACAAACCAAGAAGATTCAATACAAACTGAAGACTCAGCAGCAGTTGCCCAAGGAAATTCCTGCACATCACAAACCACCTGCTTCATTAAGCCACAAGTATTGCATTTATGCCCAAGAATGATTTAATCTACAGACATAAAATAAACACACGAGTACAGCAAAGCAAGCCTAAAAGTTATAGGAATCTTGGCCTTATTTTCTTACACTTGTTCGTGTTAAAGTCAGTACCTCAATGTGATGGAAACGGTACATTGTCCTGTCTGGTACCTCCTCAGCTGGGAGAGGTGCCGTGGTCCTCCCGAAGCCCCAGCGTGCATTTCCAGCTCTGCTCTGTGCTACCAGCCCTTGTTACACCCTCACGCAAGCTATTTGTACGTCGTCCCAGGCATAATTCTTGCTTCCCATGTCCTGCAGCCATCCCGTATGTGCAGACTGTTTTTTTAGCAAAACCCCCATCATTTTCTTAAATTAACAGGAAAACTAATCTCTCTCCAGAAACAAATGAAGGTGCATCTGAATCTTAAGGAAAGATGAAGAGGATGACAAAATAGCAAGCTTTGATACACAGAACACATCTATAAAAGTAGGTAAAGGAGGACAAGCAAAAATAATCACTTCCTCTCCCAGCAGACAAGCATCCAAGATCCCCTTTGCCAAATAAATAGGTAATTCTAAGAGAAATTCAATATTTAAAATACATTATGCCTACTGCAGCCCTTTCTCATATAAAATACAATAATCCTAAAAATAGAAGCAGTCGAGCTTCCCTGACAAGGTTATTACTTAAGTATTTGCACAACCATTTTTCATCTTTGATGTATTTCACTAGGAAGAGGAGTAACTTCTCATCTGCCTGCAAGAGCAGCATCACTCACGACCACAGCCCGGAGAGGGGATGCAGAGGAAGGTCTGCGGCTGCAGCACACCTTAAGGAGTTCTGTAAATCCTGCCTGTGTGGGCAATAGTGGAAAGGGCCACAGGGGACGGAAGAGAAGAGGTATTCCAGTGAGACTTCTCGCTTTTGTCCCCCACAATTACATCCTCTCGTATCTTAGGCTTACCGCCTCGTTCAGAAAACTCAAATATCAAGCTGTGCATACATAGGCAAACCCAAGGACAGCAGAGAGATCAGCCTAAGGATCCTACCGCAGCAATTGTTACTTTGTAAGAATATATCAAAATACAGCCAGAAGTGGACTTAAAGCAACACAGATAACTTCTCAGGACAAACGGCAGTTTCCTATTTTCTAGCACTTCCCCATTTATCTTGACTAGAAATAAGCACAGCAATAACAACACAGTTTTAGCAACTTCTTTAAAATTCTTGGTATTTCAACATAAGACAACTGATTGGGCAAGTAAAATGCAGTCTCATAATGCAATTATTCTATACGGAAAACAATATAAGGAAGGCAAAAAATATTTGAAAGAGGATGGTAAATGCTAAAATCCAATTCTAGCACTCTTCCCCACCAAGAATGCAGTCACCGTGTCTAGACGCAGAAATACAACGGGGAAAATTAAACAGGGTGTAACAACAACAAACAGAATGAAAAAAGAATCTATTCAGATCCTCCCACTATTACATTCCTTTGATGGTGATTGTTGGAATTAACATAAATCGCAAGTACAAAAATCAAGAAGATACAAGATGTAGGTTCACTGCCACTTCTTACTCTTGCTAGTACTTAGTACGTAAGGCACTCAAGGACTTCAGCACATTATAAAAATCAGTTCTTTCTTCAGTTCTCACCATTACTTTTAAGTGGCACCAATACCAAAACCCAGAGCTCTAAGGACTTCTTTTCTATATAATTGATCCCTGCAAAGGTTTTATCCAAGAAGCCTAAACACAGCCTTGCAAGGGAAGTATCAGTCATTCCATTTCAAGGATATGAAAAACAAATATCCAGACAACCTACAGATCTTCCTTGAAGTCATACAAGAAGTCAGCTCCTGTGTCACGCGCAGTCTGTCTCTAGGTCCCTGCTTTTGTCTTTCCTTTGTCTTGATGGACACTCTCTTCAGCCTAAATCTAAAAAAAACTCAGCAGACTGCAAAAGATTTCCAAGAGAGAAAACCATAACCTTATCTCTGACAACAATTTTTTATACTGAAATACCCTATTGAACAAGAGAATTTTCCACAATGAAAGGGTTTGAGAGCTCTCCAGCTTCTTCTTCTTGCTATGTTTTAACCAGTATTATTCAGGACTAACTTCCCAAGCAGAGCTTGTAAACAGTTGCAAAGTAGCAAATAAGCCCAAAAGTTTCTGCAAGGTTTTCAGGTAGACCTGTTGTTTAAGGGGAGAAAATGGGTGGGGGAAAAAGGAAGAATCTAGTACCTGTGGCTAAATAAGCACTGAAAATGTGAAGATTTTTCCAATCCCATAGGTAGCTCTACTGTTTAGTGCTGAATAAAACTGGTTAACTCCCCTGCAGATAGTCAGCACTCTGTAGGGTACAGCAGTTACATCCGTAATGCATGTCGCATACACATCTACCTGCTGCTTGGGAAAGATGAGCAGTGAGAGACTTGACATGGGGAAGAGTTCCTTTCTTCTTTTAACTCTTGTTTCCACCCTCCCAAAAGGAAAAAAAAAAAATATGTGGAAGAGGCTGAAGAAGCAGAATAGTGATTAATCCCTGAAGTGTAAGAAAAACTTACTGCTTTTTTGCAGCAAAAGAGAATGAAAATGGGTTGATATGGTTTAGATAGGGGCACAAGAAATGTGTGGCCAAAGCAGCTGAAAGGCAGAGGTGATAAGTGGGTCTTTTAACTAAAGTGTCATTCCCCACACCCCATGAGGGCAGCCGTCTTCCATGCAAGCCCGGCTGGTAACTGTCCCCACCCACATATGCAAACTCACAAAAAGCAAGCCTCATATGTAATTTTTAAATGTTAAAGATAATAGTTTACCTTTGCAGTTATCGGTTTGGAACCACGGGGGAACATACACCCCTTTCGAAAGTTAAAACAACAGTCAAGATCATTTAGATGTTTCAAAACTGTATGTTGCCAAACTTGGAAAACTTCTTAAATAAGCCTGATCAGTGGGAAAAGTCGACTATAGGAAAGAAAAGTGCTTAATTAACACTATATGGCATCAAGTAGGCTACATTGTCTTACTGAGCAATAACTATCTCTATTAGTAGATGGTAACTAGCTGGGGGTCATGTCATGGAACACTCCAGTACATGAAGTATCACGCATTTAGTTTGTATGCAATTAAGACCATTTCAGTGTCTCATCAGGTTCCCTGTGACACCCAATTAGAGTAATAACACAAGGAAAGGGCTCTTAATTAATGAAGAAAATCCTCTGCAAGCTAGACACAGGTGTGTATATCTCTAGTAGAGCCTGAAATAGTTGAATAGATCATTTAATCTTCATTTAAAAAAAAAAAAACAAAACCACACTCAGATTTGTATCTAATTAACTCAATAGCAGGATTCTTTCTGATTTCTTCCAAGGGCGTTACATTTCTCTGCAATATTCAACAATCAAGTGGTTTATAAAAGACTAAAATTAAAACTGACACTTGGAGTGTAAGAGTGGTTGCAAGTGATCACAATTTGCACATTGTTATTTCCGATTTTTCACAAATCGGTTTAAATCATCTTTCTTCTTGCAATGTTTTTTCAAAAACCTCCTACATTGGTATTCAATGAGCACATTTGTATTTATTTCTAAGCAGATGCTTTTCAGTGTATTTTAAAATATTATCTCAACCAACTAAAAAAAAACAACACAAGACCATATTACATATCCATTGTCTCTGACCTCTATAGCTACAGGATCACTAAACGTGTGATGGACAGTGAAGAGTCAGATGAAGCAAAGTTGGCCCATTTTTCAGATCCAAGCTTATCTGGAGACAGAAGAGAGACTAGTACCCCGTCAGGGGCTTAAGCCCAGTTTCTTTCCACAGCCATGCGTTCTTCTCGCTTCTTTGATCACAGACAATTGCTACTCTCATACTACAAAAGAATATTTCCAAGCCACAAAACATAAGCAATAGTAATGCTCACCTCCTGATATGGTGTTTTCCGCTATTTATTTCTGTTGTCCTTCGTACACTGTCTACTCAATACAAAGTTTTCTTCAAGACATGGACGAGGTTTTCATTTGTGAAACTTCTATCCAAACCATATACATCCCTTATAAACTACAGGCATTGACATTATTTTTCCAAGAAGCAAAAAGATCTTTTTAAGGTCTAATCCTATATAGAGATATATGTGTCTATATAAGGCTAAGGCCATCCTCAAGAGTTGGTGTGTGCATGTCTTTGCACATATACAAACAGTTAAAAAACTGGCTAAGGACAGATTTACAGATACTATCTGAAACATGTAAAACTGTGCTTCTTAGACACAGCTATGCTATTTTGGTTGAGCTAAATGAAACCCCATCATAGCCAGCAATGTTAGATTAGTCAGTGCAACATCTTTAACATTTTGTGATGCCTGTCAAGGACAATGTCGTTCAGAGGCTGCAGCAAAAAAACGATACTAGAAAAAGTCAGAATATCATCCTAGGTCTCTTTCTTACACGCTTCAGCAAGCAGAATGGCAAAATTTAACTGCAAAGAATGACATTTCCATCAAGTACAGTAGTTTTATACCCAAATTTCTCCAGCTAAATAAAGTGGACGTGTCTTTCAATGCATTAAACGCGTAGGACCATTCTTCATAACTGTAAGTAAAATTGTGTATCCATAAAGTGCAGCTGGTATGGACAACTTTAATAAAGGTTTTCTCCCACTTCCCATTGCTTGGTTTCAGTGACATTGCAACCTGAATAAATTTTAATTATTCAAGCCACAGTTTTCTACCTTTGGCATCTGACTTGTAATGTATTTTGCAGGACTTCAAACCTGAGAAGCTGGAACTGGTCTGCTTCTTCTGAGACTAAAGAAGTCCAAACCTTATCTGAGTGTTTTGTATCCAAAATTTGGTTACACGACTTGGCCAAAAGGTGAGGCAAAGTTAATAGACATTAAAGACTCATTTTTAACTATGCTCATAGAAATCAGCCCTAACTGGCCAAATTACACACCTCTGAAAACTGCAGCTTTTACAGGTTAACTTGCACAATTAAACACAGAATATTTCATGTTCCTACTCCTCCACTCAGGCCTTTATGTACGCCAGCAACAGGCACCCTACTCCATCCCCAAAGGCTCAGCGCACGGGGTCTTTGCAACTCCCCATCATTATGGCTTTTGGTTCCCAGGATTCAGGATTTTTCCAATCTCAGAGTCCTCCAACAGCAAATTAAGTAAAATAGTAAGAAACATCAAATAGTACGAGTCCCTTCTAACAGCTACTTTGCACAAATAGTATCACCCTCACACTATTTATGTCAGAGCTGTGTTTCCTACTTAAAGTCTTAATGATAAACATAGTTCCATATTATACATTTTTATTTTTTGTATTTCTAGTTCATCAAAGCCTGGCATGAGTATACACTTGAGATTGCAAAGCCACACAACAAAAAGAAATTCCAGCACTGATAGTACACGGTATTTTAAGAACTGATACTTCACACTCTTTTTTTTCTTTTTTTTTTTTTTGCTAGGACGCCTATCTTAATCTGTTCAAGAACCAAATTAGCCTTAAGAGTGAATAAAGCTGTTGTCTGCAGGACTCTTGCCCTCTCAGCTGAAGAAGTTGGATGGCATATAGTATAGACAACAAGAAACTGCAAGAACAGCAGGTATGGTCTTGCCATCAAGCATTAAGATGAATACTGCCCCAAGGAACTGGTCTTTCCTAGCTTCTCCCATAGATATTCTCCATGATGCTCAACTGAAAACTCTTTCTAGCTGATTAACTAATTGTGTAATCTTCACTTTCTGGATACTCAAGGCCAAATCTGCAAGTTAGACACTAAGACCTGACATCGCATCTGTGGTCAACAGAGCTTTGTATTGAATATATGAAGTGATACGAAGATGCAAAGGTTCTCTGAAAACACATGCCTCAGGCATCTCAAGAAACAAATGTGGTATTTGTGAACAAATAAGTATTCATCAGAAAAATAACTATCCTCTTTGGACCTTAGTTCCTCCGCTGTAAAATGGGGACCCATTACACGAGAGTTAATGTATCACACTCCTGCTAGTGAAGGAGCCTGATCCCGCACTCAAATTCAGACCTACCATATGAAGAAGGGGTTTCTCACATCTATTTTCAGCACAGGTGGCCCACTCTTTACATGTAGTTGTGTTCAGCTACGCAAGAAGAACCCGTGTACGCTGCCCAATAATCTGCCTCCAAACAGATGGACAGCTTAGTTAATCTAGCACAAGCACAGCCTTTATCAGCTTCCACTTGCAAGCCTAGCTCAGGGTAGCATGCCAGGCACCACAGATCTGTTCTTCCAGCTCCTCGCTCTGCCTTTGCACTGCCACAACAGAACGCGACCCTTTTTATTTAAACTTCATCTTGGTGCGTTTGTGCCACACCAAGAAATAGGTGTGTCTCAGCCATGCAAGAAGTACATGGCTAAAATGCCTCTGAGGAAATAAAACTCTGAGCACCGCTGTGTCTGTAAGCTCCCCTGCTCATCTCCAGCCTCATCTTTCCTCCTCCCTGCGAGCAGCGTCACTACCAGACCACCACATCTGGTTGCCACCACCACAGGCAACACTGAAACGTTGGGAAATTCTGAATTTCTTCCTCTGACTGAGAATCAGGTATGTAAACAAACTCCTAAATTCCTACTTTAGAGGCAAACATGGGCAGGAATTGCAGGAAATGTTACTTGCCAGAGACAGGAGAAGGGCAGGAGGGGAGGCACATGAAAATTTGCACTTGCCTTTCTTCCCAGGCTCCTCAAGCACAGTCACCTCCCCTCAGCAACCAGCCTTCCACCTCTTCAGCTCTTTTTTCCCCAGATGGCAAAGGAGACCAGCCTTCTAGAAACGCAAATGTTCTTTACAGCACAATAAAGGTATTTGATTAAAAAAAAAATTAAAAAGTAACTGTCCAAGCTACACTAGCCTGTCCAAAGTCTTCTATAGCAGATCCCTATGGGGAAATGTTGATAAAGAGGACAGAGCTGCCAACCTTACTTTCGTAACCTCCCACCCCAGTTTCTTTCATCACATAGGTTCTTCCCTAAGCCCTAAATCTCTAACCTCAGCTGCTCATTTTCAGCTCTTGAAAGTTTTGGTACAAAGAAGCCAGCAAGCCAATTTTTTTTCTTTGATCAGTCATGTCCCACTGTTCAGAAAACAGGTTAAAAACCATTAGTCTTGCTTATGTTATCCAAACGCTTGCTAGGATCTCATCTTTCCTGTAATTTATTTAGCACTGAATCCCTTGACAATACATCTGAAGTATTCTTAGATCACTTCAAATATCACTCAAACCAGCAGTTTTGATTGCGAGGCAGAACTGGCAGAAATAGGTTTTAGATGCAGAACAAAGACTGATCAATGCATGTGGCACAGTTTCTGAAAACCGCTATGAATAGTGTCCAACTGGTACCTCGGTGACGCCTGGCTTCAATGACCACAACAGATCATCTGGAGACATCCAGATACTATAATACATCACCTGGAGCCAGTGGATTCAAATAGAGTCTTTGTCTTGCTGCTCACATGCCTTGAAGTATTCTTGTTGCATCATTTTAGCTGGTGCTGACATGCACTTCAAACTCCATTTTATAAAGTTTTCTAAATTGTTTTCCAAAGGCACGGCAGTCAGAGGTAAACACTCAGGATGAGATCACTTTGGGGTGAAAGAAAGCTTATAGATGGTTTGTAAATAGCAATTATACATGGTTGCATTTCATAAATCCCTCCCTCGACTGATCCTAAATTGAGATCACCAGCCACCACCCATCGCCCTGTGAGCATCATCGAATTTCAACAGTCCAGGTTTCCACGTGTATTTTACAGCTTTTAGAGATTCCTTATTATAAATAAATATAAGACTTTTACCCTTAACTCTCAGCAATACAATTCCATTCCCATAGTCACCATGTGTTCTACAACATTTTTAGGGCTTGTCTTCAGCTTGCAGTTAATTTGAGCTATAACCCAATACCGCCCTTACCATCCCATATAGAAAATTTTAACTAGAACGAGGCAGTAATTTTAATGCGAAGGTTGGCCCATTAAGTAAAAACTAGTGTTTCAATTAGCAAACTCCATCACCTCCTAACACAACCTCTGTAACATGGCCACAGGTTAATGGCGCCTGCTGCCTTTCCGCAATTCTTTCCGCCTGGGAAGAAAAGATGTGTTCATAGTTTGATCAATTTAAAGGCCAAGAAGAGACCACAGCTTCCCTGAAACTCCCCTCCTGCCTACCGCATGCCACTAAATATCACCCACAAACTGAACCAAATACTCGAGAAGAACATAACCTCTATTGGCCTTCAGAGTTTTAAAAGAGAAGTGATCAAATAAGGGAATTTCTAGAGATGGGAAGTGCTCTTTTTTGTTTGATCTGTCATTACAATGGGTAGTCCACCTCCCTAATAAAACCATGACTCGCTTCAACTCTGAACTGCCCGGTTTCCCCTTTAAAACACTGATTTTAGGTACAACTTCCTTGGATGCATAGGAGGACACTCAGCGCCTGGAATTTTCTCTCTGTGATGCTACTGAAGTCAAGTGCTCCCCCTGATAAGCTAAACAGACTTAGCTCTAAGTTTTGCTATGCATGTTTTTTCTAGTCCTCAGACTATTTTTGTGTTTCTTCTGTTCCCCTACAACTTATCCAAGAGCTATTTCAAGATGTTGAAATGGAAATCATACACAATCTTCCCATACGAAAGTCACGAGTACCAAATACAGAAATGAGATTTATTCTCTTAAAAATATTTTCTTGCTCAGAAATGTTAAAAAAAAAAGCAGCATCTGCCTTTTTTGCTACGGCGTCAACCCTAGTGTTTACACTAACCTGCTTTGCCCACCACTGACCTTTTAATCCCTTTCAGCATTACTACTCATAATACAACTCTCTCCTTCCACCTCATTCTGTAAAGCATGGCTTGCAACTCTTACTTCCAGCAGCACGGCTTTGTGTCTGTTTTATTCTCCTCTTTGAATACAGCTTAAATCAAACACAAAGGTGCCAAGCCCAAGGTACCAAGCCATCAGAACCACCTCGTATGATGACACCTACCCTTGATGAGCACATCTAAGCAGGAGAGCTGAATGGTCTCCACTGTCCTTCCAGCCTGGGCAGTCGGGGAGCAGGATACTCCACCAAGGTGTCCATCTGCTCCCCATGTTTAACAGGTCACGATGTATTGCTTTGCCCCTCTGTACAACATGTCATTCACAAACAGCACTGGTGACACTACTTCAAGAGCACTAATATAAATACTGTTGGGTCCACTGCTAGTTCGTTGAAACCCTTCTAAAACCCCATCCATTTGACCACAATAACCTGTCAATGGTCATTGTTTGAAACCCAACTGCTGTTCTTAATGTGATTAATATCATCTTTATTTGACAACTTACTGCTAATTTTCTTAACCAGAATATCACTGTGTACTAAAATGCCTCAGAAGTCACAGT
This sequence comes from Sagittarius serpentarius, assembly GCA_034782735.1. Classification (NCBI taxonomy): domain Eukaryota; kingdom Metazoa; phylum Chordata; class Aves; order Accipitriformes; family Sagittariidae; genus Sagittarius; species Sagittarius serpentarius. The sequence goes on from JAVKLA010000026.1 coordinate 25,791,281, forward strand.
TTGCTGGGACACAATTTCAAGAACGGCTTCATGTGTTGATGCATCCCCAGAGGTTTTAGCACAGCACCAGGTCTGCAGACACTGCAGGACAAGGGTTACTTCTTAGCACTGCTGCTCTCCCTTGAGCTACTTAATTTGCAAACAGTAATTTGAGCACAGTCAACTCGATTTAATTTCCTAGTGAGGAAATAAACTGGCAGCCTATTTAGGCTTTATTAACTTAATAGGAACTTGACAGTAACTTGCAAAGTAGATCTGCTCTAACAAGACCGAGTTCAGGTCTTAAAGCACTCCTTTATTATTAGAGGTTTGGCTACCTCTCAATGTTCTTATATAAAGACACCTTTAAGAGGCGTTTATTACATGCCTATGTATACAAGGCAGAATCCCGAACAGGTAAGTTGAAAATGATAACCTTTGAAAAATGGATTTTCACAACTTGCCTGATCTATGGCTTTTAAGAGACGTAAGCTTTGAGAAACTAAAGAACTCGAAGTGAAAACCCACATAAAAACACAATGGTGTCTTTTACCTAGAGACCACCTGCCAGCTCAAAACTCAAAACTAATGGCCCAGCGCTACTGAAGGCACTAGTCCAGCACCGTCCAGGATGAAGAGTACACATCAGACAACCTGCCACCAAAATCCACCACAACAGGAGTCCTGCAAGTCCAAACATGTATCGTTATTTCTATGAGAATAAAAACACAGCAATGAGTCCTGCGAATTACACCATTATTACGACAAACATCCTATTTAAACAACTCTTACCAGATAAATAGCTTTATTGTATCTGTTGTTGCGTCCAACTTCTGCAAAAAGGTTCAAACCAGATGATAACTTCCTTCAAGCAGTGGTTGCTATGAAATTGCACTGTGGACCTCCATCTTATTGCTCCCTTCGCGTTCTGCTAAAAAGGTCCCAAAAAACCAGAGACCACACTGCTACGTGCCTGTACCAACCATCTGTGTCATAGCAGCATGCACTAATACAGGTTTATTTTACTGTACTGATTCTCCTATCAAATGTGAAAAATATATTAAAAATAGAGTGCATTCAAGACTTCCAAAGAGAAAAAGAGAATTAAAACATTCTCTGCAAGTTTCATTTTATCCTTTGCTAAACCGTAATATGTTTTTAGTCCAAGAACGTGCAACTCTGTGCTATATCACTTCAGTAATGAGTCTACAGACAACACTTCAAATGGCTTCAGTTTCAGAGAATAATAACATATTGCACTATTGTTGCCTTTAAGACAGTCACCCAGATGAAAATCAGCGTTAAGATAAAAATCAGCTGCTTCTGGTCAGATACATCATAGATAGATAGTGCAATCATTCTGAAAACAAACAGAGTAAGTTAAGGAAACTTAAAATTAGAGGTAAATTTTAGAAGGACTCAAACTATAATTAGGGTATGAAAATGAAGATTACAGCACACAGTCTTTTCTGCCATGGCAACAAACATATGGTTATAGCAGAGATATTTTCACGTCCATCGTCCCAAATTATCTGAAATTTATTTTTGAATATAGTATTTTCATTTTCCTCTTCATTTTAGTACGTGAGAACAAAATTCTGAGGTTTTGTTATTAATGTGTATTACAGGCACACTGTCAAACAGGACTAAATTGTCCCTGTAAACAAAAATTTCTAAGATTAAATGCTGAAGAAGCAGCACTTTTAATGGTTAAGTTCAATTTTCCAGGCATGCCAGAAAACAGACCTGGTTTTAAAAATAAGGTACCTGCACACTTCTGAAATTAGAGGGATACAGTTATCTTCAAAACCCTGTTTTTAAAGGCTTCCAGCTATCTAACTTCACTGGGTTATCTGATAACATTTTGTCTTCATTTCCTAGTTTTAATTGGTTTTGTTTCTTCACTCTTGTATGTTGCCTACAAATACAGAAATGAACCAAATCAGGAAGAAATCATCAGGGCTAATTATACGTAAGTAACAAAGAAACCTTAAGTCCTATTTGTGGCAGCAGTGGATTTTTATCCCCTCTCTAAGTATGAGATACTCGATAAAACACACACAAAAGGTGAACACAGCAGCTATGTCCTCTTTGGGGGAGGTTTAGTATACAGTTCTGAATCCCCTACACAGAGTCTCTGTTTTCTCAAGTGCTGCCCAATTTTTGTTCTGTTTCTTACTGCACCCAGGCTACTTGAAATGGATGTAAAAAGCCTAGGGTTTTTATAATCTCTCAGGCTACTGATCATTCTTACTGTTACCACTCTGGCAGGAAGCATGGCTCCCAGAAAGCTGCTCCAATTAAAACAGATTTCCGCTCTCAGTACCAGGAATAGACTCTGGATACTCCCCAGTAATCTTAAAATGGACACTCCCATTAAATTATTTCAATAGGCATTGGAATGGGTTGCCCAGGGCAGTGGTGGAGGCCCCATCCCTGTATGTTTTTAAATGTCATGTAGATGTAGTGCTTAGGGACATGGTTTAGCGGGGGACTTGTCAGTGCTAGGTTAAATGATTGGACTAGATGATCTTACAGGTCTTTTCCAATCTAGGCAATTCTATGAGTCTATGAATATTAAAAGATTTGCTGAGTCTACTGATCTCCAACCAAGCATCCATGTTTTGTCTTGAGAACACATCTTAAGTAAATTTGATCTCCGGATTTTTTTGTCCTCCCTCTTTACTAAATGGTAAGATCCCTAGGTGTACAACAAGATGAAGTCAGCTCCCGCTGGCCACCTGCTTGAGCCAGCAAAAGACTGCATTGCTCTACGTTGAAAAAAAAATATAAGGGAGTTGTCCTGCTAGAAGTCCCAGAAGATGCCAGACATTATCCCTGAGCTTATTCTTCCGCTACTAATTTATGCTTTGCAAGGTTTTCCTGTAGGTTATTTGCAAGGTTTTCCTGTAGGTTATTTTCCTGCCAGCTCAATGCATTGAATCAGCTCACCATGTAGTCAAACAAGCATCACAGAGGGTGTAGCAAGGTGGTCAGTCCCCCTACCTCAAACACATTGTAAAAGTACACCCTCAAGATGCTGTTTCAGTTCCTGAAGCCAAATTTAAGGTCATTTAAGTCAATAAAGTCATGGTGTTACCAGCAGATGTGGTCTCACCTTTCCTCCCTTCTCCTTGGCCATGTGTTCCCAAGTACAAGTTCGCACCAGGTGGAAACATAACTGGGCAGCTCCAAACAGAAGGTATTGGTATATTGGTCCCAGCAGTAGCTCATGAAACGATGCCTTCAGCGCAAGGGATGTTAAGAGAGTGCGGCAGGAGGGAGGGCAGAATTACATCTCTTGCAGCACTGAGGACTTGCACCCGCCTAAACCAGCGACAAAACTAGGTTCTCAGCCCATCTGATGCACATTTTACAGGTGGGGAACTGGGGTAAACGACACTTCTCTACCTCTAAAAGCACGTTATGTTAACTACAGTTTGTATGTGGCTCATATGGTCTGAGAAGGAAGCCGAAAAGCACTTGAGGTGTTTTTAGTACATAGTCTAAATGCTATATCATCAAAATACTACCTCCTGATACCTGGCTATCAGAAGAGCCTTTAGAGCACACTCTATTTTACATCTGGAGGCAAGCAAAAGCCTTAGTTCAGAGAGAGTATGTGATGTATCAAGGGAATGAGCTAAAATTACTGCAAGACACCTACACAGAACTTCTTGTCTTCAAAGAACAGCATCAGGATTTCTGGATTTGGGTGCCAGTGCTTCAGGAATTTGCAGTCATGAAATACAATCACGATTCTTACACTGCTGAGACGTAGATACAGATGGCAGCAAAGGGTCCCTTTGTCTTTGAGTTAATTTTGCACTGCAGTATCTCGGAGTTTGGGCTTGTACCTTCTATCATCATCAAGACTGTTTTAGCATCAACAAGAATTTACGGTTAGCCCTTCAGGTAGCAGCTATTGCTTAAGAAGTTATATGGCTGCTAGTAAGAAAATGAGTACCACTGAGTGGTACTGATTGACATTTTTCTTCCTATGGATGTGCCATAGCCAGAAGTAACAATAATGGACGTAATTCAAACTTTCTAGATGAGTGACCTCACTCCAGAACAGCCCACGCTTATACAGACCCACAGATCTGACACCTGCAAAAGCTCACGTTTATTAACTCTAACAGTAAAACAGTTTTGAAACTTGTCAAGACACAGAAAATGTGTTACCATGTTGGTCCTTAAGATTTTCCAATTTTGTCTTCTTTTTAAATCAGAACAAGTTATGAACTTTGAAGACAAAGATCTCCTGCTTCTAGAACTTAACCAAGCAAGTCCATGTGGTCCTGTTTTCTCCTCCCGCAGGACAGCCCATGCTTCTGGTACCCTGCCAGCACCTCAGGAGGGCAGGCAGAAATCAAAAGCCAAAGAATAAGGGATTGTTTTCCCCAATATTATTCCCGCTATCTTTCGGTTAATATTAACACACATACAAAGCAAGAAATATGAAATAATAATAATAAAAAGGTAAAATCATAAGAAGGTCAGATGAAACTTAAAACCACTGAAGACACATACAACTTCCTCCAGTTGCCACTGTAGGAAGAAAACTCTGTGATCCGTAAGCCCCGCGGCTTATCTCAATAGCCAGAAAATCCTGATAACACCGAGAAAGACATATTCCAGAATCAATGCCTCCCCTGCCCCAGGAGAAAACTCTGCTGAAGTCCTCTCAGATTTAAAAACAAGATTGTTAACGAAGTAAAGCCCAGCTAATCCTGACTGCCGGCACAATCCCAGGGAAAGAGGTCTCACAAGGAGATAAGATTCAAATCAAGAGTTTCGCAGATCAAAGGCACCAGCCTGAATTGTAAACTGAAACGAGTAAGACACCAGAATAGTCTCTGCAGCACTGATGTTACGCACTTTCTGTGAGAGCCATTTCCATGTAAGCGGAATAATTCGGTGCCACTTCGAAACCTGTACAAAACTTAAAAGAAAAATTCCATATAGGGCACAATGAAGGAACCCAACCAGGTGACCACGAGCACAGGGTCAACAACCTTTTCATTCCTTCATGTGCTGGATAAGGGGGGAAGTCATCACTGTGGCATCTCCCAATATTTCATTTATCTATCTTGGGAAGTACAGGCATTACCAACCCTTTTTGCCATATTCCAAATGGGAAACCAAGACACCGCTTATGCAGTTTGTGAACTAGAGGGTAATGGTGGGCATGGAAAGAACCGGATGCCGCTCTCCTACAATCTGATCACGAGCTCATCATTCACCACTAGTAAAATACTGGCCACAAAAAAAAAGCTTGGAGATTTGGGTCCTCTGGCAGAGAGATCTCCCCTGAAATGAAAGCACAAGGCTGAACCAGAATATGAATTCATCCAAAAAATCTCCATTGAAGACAATTCTGTTACGTGGAATTTCAGATGAAAAGGATAAAGCCAGCAAGGCTGGCCACAAACTGGCCTAAACACTTGTGAGTTAAAAAAGCTTTCCAAGGGCTGAACACAAACACAGAGCATCAAGCTTTGTTTTGGTAGAAGGGGAAACTATGTAAACCGCAGAGAACAGGAGAGAATACACACTGTCGAGCCTACTGACAGAGCCAGAAACGTCAGTGAAGAGCATCAGGAACACACGAGAAAGTCAAGGACAGCCAGAGAAACACCCGTGGTGTAAGTCACAGAAACACTGCGTATATGTGTGCGTGCGGGCACGCATGTATTTAGTGCTGGCAGGAAAAAACGACCTTGGAATACTGAGCAAAATGGTCTCCTGCTGTTTGCTTCAGACTGCGTTCGGAAAAACCAGCCTCTGCAAACATGCTCTGTGAATCAGCACGATTGCCTCCGAGAAATACCTGGCTGTCATCGATTTCCTCTTTCAACAGACAATCACAAATATTGGCTAATCGCTCTGGTCAAAAGAAGTAACCATGCACACCGGGAGCAGCAGCTCGGCTTCAGCTGGAACTAAGAAGATGAGAAAAGATTTCAGGGATCCTGGAAAAGAACTGAAAAGGAAAGTCTAAGTCAAGGTTTGGCAATCTTTGTATGGTGCCATGCCAGGCTTTTTCTTCCCCGTGCTACGGCTCAAGTGTGCTAAGAGAAACCTAGCAGGATCTGGTAGAAGCTGCCTCTCTAACAGGCAGGAATCTGCTAGTCAACGGTATCTTGCTTCTACGCTAGACAGCGGCTTTTGCTGAGCACAGAGCTCAGGGAGAGTCAGAAACTGCACCCTGCTGCCTCTTGGAAATGAGTGCCTCAAAACGCCAATGCTATTAGCCCCACACTCCATTCACAGTCTGATTGCACATCCACAGGTTGTTGATCCCTGAGCTAAAACATGCATCCAGTACTAGATGCAAGAGAAGGCAAAAAAAAGGTCATCGAACTGAACAAGGCTGCACGACTGATGAGAATATTTGGATTTGAGTGATGGAACGATATTGCAGGGAACAGAGATCATGAATTGCAGAGCCAGCATCTTTCCAACTAATAAGACACCTTCCCAGATGAAACTGCTGATGCATCCAGGAAAGGAATAAACTAAACACAAGAGAAGGACACTTAGAAGGGGAAATGAGGTTCAAAGTCAGACAAGAGCGTCCATAAAGAAAATGAATTTTCCGTTGCTATATATGGATGCAAGGAGTCTGAGTAACAAGCAGGAACAAATAGAATCCTGACCAGTACTAAGAAAACAAATGAAACCTAGTGCAATGAGCATGTGACTGGACTTCAAAATTATTAGCTCGACAGTGTTCAGATACGAAAGGGAAGTGATGCCTGCAACATACCCCTACAAAGAGGGGGAACTGTCATCTCTTTGATGGTATCAGTACCACAGAAGAACTGGATTTCCAGGGCAGCTCAGCAGTAACTCGGTGTGTTTTAGTGGGTGCAGTCCAGGCGGAGGTTCTGGGAAAAAACAAGACAGGGAGCAGAGTACATGACTCCACAGGCACATAAAGGGGGGGGAAAAAAAGATGTGGGGTTACGGAGGAGACAGGAGGGATACAGAAACTCTCATGCCGCAAGTTAATTATAGGGGATTAGTTTCCCAGAATGCTAGGTGACAGTTCATAACACAAAGTAACTATTTTGGACCTCATTACAACCAATAAAGCTGCAGTAATCACTGGACTGTAAGTCCTGACGGGAGAAAAAGAACAGACTTGCATTTAAATATATCTAACTCTAGTAATTCAATCAAGACTGCAAAATGTCTTGATTTAAATAATTGATTTTAACTTGTATGACGTTTGTACTTTTCAGTTATCATCTTAATGAAATATCAACATAATGAAAATCGGTGTCACTTAAGTTGTTGATTTTTCACAAATAAAACTTAGCAGAGGAAAAATTAAGGAATTTGCATATGGATGATCCACTTAGATTCATGCACAAAGTTTCAAAGTGCTTCTGGGATCAAAAAGGAAATGGCTACAGAGCAGAGTTGGAAAAGCTTCTAAAGGAAACTAGAGATTTAACTGCCTTTGCAATCAATGGGAAGATACTAGAAAAATTATTAAGCAACTTATATGAAAGCAACTACAGGACAAAGCAAAAAATGAAATAGGGATACGTCAAGATCAAATTGTGTCAAACCAAAATAGCCTGGTGAAACTCAATAAAGACAAGTGCACGAGAAGCATACGCTGTGCAGGAAAAGAATAACTAGCTAAGCTGCTGGATGAGAGAAAATAACCTAGAGGGTATATTGGATCACAAATGAATATAAAGTCAACAATACAAAGGGGGGGGGGGGAGGCAATTCAGATTGTTTTAATACAGTGCCATGTGGAAAATAGCATTACTTCATTTTATACAATGCTGACAAGGCCACAGAGTACTGAGTCCGTGTACAGACAGAAGTAAATACATCAGAGTACAGAGGAAAGCTGCAAAAATAATAGAGATTTGGAAACAATATGATCCATGAGAACACGTTAAAGGACCTTGTTCAGCCTAGAGGAAAGAAAACTGAAGGAAAATGTAACACACTGCTGTAAGTGACAACAGAGGCAAGGGGATCGGTTATTTTGCACGTCATCTGGAGTGAAGCAAAGTGTCTTAATTTGCCAGAGAAATAAGATATGGGAAAAGCTTTTAACTAAATTGGTTAATCACCCACTACCTAAGGAGGCTGGGTACCTCCTCAACTGGAAGACTTTAAGGAAAAATTAGAAACACGTTTGTCAGGGATGCTCTAGAGACACTTTATCTTGCCTCAAGGAGGGGAATGGACTGGAGAATCTCCCGAGCTCTCTACCAGCTCTGCACTTCAAGAAGAGAAGGTGCCTCAGAGGACCAGGTTGTTGAACCAGAGAGTCCCCAAAGTGTCCTCCAAAGAGTCCCAACATTTCTGAGACCCCGAGGCTTCATTTTCAATATTTTTTGAAATGCAGGAGAAATTTGGAAGACAAACATCTCTAACACAACAACATCAGGAGAGGGCAAAAAGATGACTCAAGTAACTACCAATCAGCCAGACATCGGCTCTGGACAAAATAAGGGAAAACTCAGTCAGACTTGATCTAGACTTAAAAAGGACAGGAAAAAAATTAACGACAGTCAACGCAGTGTTACGGAAAACAGGCCCTGCCAAACAAAGCTGATTTCATTCTTCGATGAGATTCAAAATCAGGTTGATAAAGGTAACTGCTGCAATGTAACAGGCAAACTTTTGTTGAGCATGACATCTTGATTAAAAAATTACCACTCCACTATGTCAACAAAGCACGCTAAATGGATTTTGAGTTGGCCAACTGACAGATGACTAAAAGCAGTCATCCAGGGAAAATCACCATCAACAAAGTTAGCTGTAGTAGGGTTCTGCTGGACTTGATACGGAGCCCAGTACGATTCAAGAGGTCCACTGCAGATCTGAAAATTAATATAACCACAGACAAGATCTGTGAATGGTCCTCTGGATGACAGGTGAAAAGAACAGGCCAATCAGACACAGCAACTCGGACTGCCAAGACCACTCAAAGTAGATTTCAATACAACCAAATGCAAGGTACTGCATCCAGAAAACAAAATCAGGAAGCCAGAGACCCTGAAACGAAGTCTGAGGTACTGCCAGCCAAGAAACTTCCCAGCATGTCCCAGCTTAATGCCACACGTTTAACTTACCCAAAATAAAAGCTAAAAGACCACTCGGTTATGGAATTATGAGTTCCCTCCAACGGGAAAAGTATCAAGTATCAAAGGACTTTTTAACTTAGCCAGAAAAGGCTTTTGGAAGCAATAGCTGGAAACTAATTCAAATTAGACCTCATTTTTTTAATCAGAGAGGGTAATTCATTGCTGAAAATATATCAAGAGAAGTGGCAGATTATTCATGACTTCAGATCTTCAAACTAAGACTGTCCTGGTAGAAGGCAAACAGTAGCCCAAAATAAATAGTCATTAGACTCCTTTTCCAGGGAAAATCTAAGGATCTGTGGTTTCAAGGAGGTCAGACTCATTAAGCCTTAAGCTCTAGGAACTCTCTTCTAAGTCCATACAGAAAGCCACCAACACGGCATCTAAGCACATCCCGACAGCACACAAAGCAAATCAAATCCATCTCCTGGCCTCCGCAGAGGGAGAAGCAGCACAGCATCTGACCCAACCTTACCGGGCAATGTCGGATAGAAACCTCCAGGCTCCGTTTTTCCACGGTGAAAACAGAGATAGTATACCTACGCGCAAAGATCTTGCAAGTCTTAACGCAGGGACGTCCGCAAAGACCTTCCAAGAGTCTTCGACAGAAGCAGCCTTAATGGCATATACAGCTGCCGGTCACTGTGGCAGAGTCAGCATCAGAAAGAAAAAGGGTCATCTCTTGGACCACCTTAGCAGTGGTGTTGCGGAAGAGAGGGAGAAAACTACATGCTTCGTGCCGGACACTTTGCTAAATGGCAATCCAAAAGCGACCAAGAACTCTGCAGGTTTTATGCCTTTTCTTTAGGAGCTGTTTGTAACATAAAATAAGGGCTTTGATTCACAAACCAGCAAAAACTCTAGATAACACCGATCTGCTGTAAAGCACTCCATCATTTTACAAAGCCTAAAGCAATTTAAGACATTATTTCTTGATGATAACACTAACAAACACATATGTAAAATCAAACTCTAGGAATTAAGAAAGAAAAGCTAAAACTCATACAAGAACAGATGTGACACCACATTTAGCTACTGAGCCCACAACACAAGTCTACTACGACAGCAGTAGCCAACTCAAACCAAGTATCTTCCCTACAACTTTGATTTGTGTGCGTGTGTGTTATATATGGAGAGCGAAAAATTCTTATGGAAAGAAATATTTTATTGAGCTTCCAAACAAGATCAGTCCATATTCAGAAGACTCAGCTATCCAATAATGTTCAGCAGCTGGGATTCGGATGCTACAGCAAAGAAAAAGAAACCATTTCTCAAATTTATGAAACTGCGTTTTAAGACTTCAAAAACTGTTGCGAATGTAAGTTAAATCAAGAGCAAACTTGAGCTTTAACCAATCTTCCTTGCATTGGTTTCACCTCTCACTTGCACCACAGTAAGAGGCAAGGATGACCAACGGGAGAGTGCCTAGGTGATGGTGATCCTGTTCTCGTGACCAAGTGACCACCCAGTGAATACAGCAGTGGCCACTCTAGAACAGGAGTAGGGGACGCGTAAGACAAGTCTGATTTCTTTCTCCAAGTTACCACAAGGTCAAATGGAAACCCTTATTCTAGCTGCCTATACTACACAACATTGAACCTGAAAAATACGTGGAATGCCGTAGTTTTTGCAAAAGCCATTAAATGTCTCATTAAGTGATGACATACACAGGAAACTGAAGAAAATTATTTGCAGAATAAACTACTACAGAATAAATGTTCATATGGGGACCTATTCCAAAGTAATTGCACTTTAAATGCTCACAAGCTTAATTCAAAATACTTTTCAACAGGGACAAGTCTTTAGAGCCTGCCTGTCCATATAGACACTACATTCATCTTGGTTGAAAAATCATCAGCAACGGTAATGACTGATCTTTCTCTGTCCACGTAAATAGCAGAAGATGATCAAACATGCTTGGAGACTCACTTCACTTAGGGCCAAGTATCTCTAGAAACAGGTCAAGCCATGTAGTACCCATCGAGGGACATTTAAATAAGTCATTTTCCAGAGATCACCTCCAGCTCCATCTTGTCAGTAATACAAAACAGGGTTTCCCATATGCAAAAAGAAAAATTATATATATATATATACACACACCCATATGCACACACAGAATGCCATTAAGTCCAAAATCTTGCATTGAACAGGATGACCCACAGAACAGGAACAGACTCATCTGCTGGGACTGCAGACAGTCTTAGGAGTTATTCATAACCACATAAACCCCCTGTCCATTAAAAAAACAAGTTGTCATCACCTACAAATTCAAGTATAAAGAAATGAAAGGAAAATGGGGAAAAAGCAGACAGTGCTCAAAACTTCGCACTAGTCTTCAGGATGTATTTCCAACATCAAATGATAAAACCCACACGTTATCAAATTTAGAGAGCTGGGTATCTAACGCCAAAGAAAGCAAAAGTCCAAACACTCTGCTTTAATTCATGGCAGATAAACTAAAGAGTCTGATGCCATAAAAGAGGCAGATCTTTTTTACTAAGTTCTACAGCAAATTAGAAGCAAGAAAAAACCCTGCAGAACCTGAAATGTTATAGTCTATTTCAGCTTTTGCTGCAGTCTGCAATCTTTATCCATTTTATCAAAGAATTAGACATGCCTAGCAGGCACGATGGCATCTATTCTTCTTTTGCCAGTTTAGTACTTTTTCTCTCATAAAATACTCTAAGCCTGTCTTCAATAATCCTCCCAAATCTCTAACCCTTGCTAAGAAAAGGAAGGCAAAAATGTTCAGCCTACAAATACACTTCAGCATTAATCTTCCTATTGAGAAAGTTATCGTATGAAAGCTATGATAAACCCCATTTTTCTGCTCTGACTTTTAATTTTCCCATCTTCCAGTTTTCCACCTGACCGTTTCACTCAAGAGGAGGAAGGAAAGACAGGGAAGAGCACAGCCAAATACAAAACAGCATCTCCAGCAGAGGACAGGAACATGTTTTTTCAGCTTTTACGAATCCTATGGCGATAACCTCCTAAATGGTTTGCTGGAGAGCGTCAACAGACCCGCATTTTTTCCTCCCAGAAAGCACACAGTCACTTGAAATTCCTTTGCAGTGCTCAGGGTTTTCAGCACATCCATAGTAAACAAAACTTAGAAGAACTTTTTAAAAATGATTCAAGTCCCACTCACACCGTGAGGAAACCAACGCATCTCCACCTTCCTCAACGGAACCTCGCTCCCTATACAGTTCTTTGAAAAATAAAGTATTATCCCATGAATATCATCATCATCACTTCCCTACAGGGTTCCAACAGGAAAGAAAGAAGAAATACAAGGTTTACTCCAATACCAGCATAATGAACCATGCCATCTGCTTTCAGACTGAGAGGCAGTGAGAAAGAGATTTTAGAAAAATAGGTAAGTAACAAAATGCTCATATTTGAGTGAAGTTACATATTAAAAACCTATCTGGAAATTACTCAGATTTGTGTATTCGTGTTCCTGTTTGGAGCCTGGGACAAAAAAAACCAACGGCCTGGTTCTCAAAAGCTACTTCATACTCAACAGCTTCCACAAATTTCAGAAGATCTGCAAATGCTGGATATACCTTAGGAGCTGGATCTTCCCTGACTGAGATCTTAATTACGGGTCTGGGATTCCTGCTTCAGACACCCATCACAAAGCTCTCCCGCCTCTCACCGAAAGAAAACCTTGACAATTCACAACTCTTTTTGTTGTTACCGATTCAAACCAACAAGTAAATTAACACAAAATCCCACGTCAAGATTATCCACCCAGCAAAGCAAAGCATCAATATATCAGAGCACAACAATACAAAATATATATCCTATATATGTTGTTCCGAAATCAGCAAGACAAACAAGCATTTACTTCCTATTGATTTTTATGTGAAGGCCATCAACCATCACCCACATAATACTTCCAAGCTCTTCCTCACCTGCTCAAAACTTCTCCCAAACTCCCTCCCACAGCCCCTATCTCTCGGTCGGGCAAAGGACCACACAGGCTCCAGCTGCACCGACCCAACCGGCCAGCGAGACGCTCTCTCCTAGAAAAATAAGGGGAACTGTTATAAGCCCTGTTCCCTGGGTAGAAGCACCGATTTTAGTCTCTCTCCTCTGCCCAGCAGTCAACTTTCTCAAAACTTTTTGAAAAAAATAAAGCTAGATTGTCTTCTACATCTACGGCCCTTTGAAATCTGGATGAAAGGGCAAAGCGAGTGCAGAAGTACTGGTGGGCAGGTAGATAGCGTGATCACGTCATCCTTACTTCCTCGAGAAATTGGGTTTACACAAATTTGCATAAATAAACATAGCACTGCCACTGACATTTTCCTCTCATATTTAGCGATAGCAATGTTTTAAACACAAAAATAGGAACAGAATGATTCAGTTGAGTGGAAAGAACAAGAAGGTAACAACACAGTTTAGACACCTCTGGAGAACTGCCTCTGTTCGAATGACAGGTAGTCAAATCACACAGAAGTAATTCTTGAAAATATATTCCCAGTTCTAAAAAGTGAAAGATTAAGAGCCAATATTTTTTAATTCCAAGAGTTAAAAGACTGTCAACAGGCAAAAAATAGATAGGTGGATTTTATTTACTGTCACTGAAACAAAAATCTTCATCTATTTATTGAAGAGATGCACAACAGCATACAAGAATCCAGTAACATCAGACAGGACTAATCGATTTGCATTTGAAATCAGCAAAAAAATGCTGTTTACGTCCTTTGGAAAAATACTGTAGAACACAACGAGAACACTTTTCTCATTCAGTCATTTTGGATCGAATATTTCTATGGACTGAACACGATGACTTACAGATTTTAAGCAGCAAAATTGAGTCTGATTGATTAGAAAGATCACGGTACATTAAGAAACGAGACCAACGTGAATAGTTACGAACCTCTCCTTCGCAGCCAGCTTCTTCTCAGACACACGATCTCACCCGCAAATAAATCAAAGACAGTGCTGTAGAAAAATCACCTCGTTTGCACTTTGAAAGTAACACAAGAGTCACTCCTTCCCAAGCACGCTGGCTAATAACACGGTTCTCTAGGGGATGCTTCAAATACTTCTTTGTCGTACCAGCGTTGGGAGGAGGAGATTGGCAGGACATCGCACGTCTCTCACCTCGTGACAAGGGTCAGCCCGAGCACCTCCATGGTGCAGGGAGACGGCGCTCAACCATCCACAGCTGCCCGAAGAAAAGCCAGCCGAGCAGAGCACCGTCCAGCCGCATGTCAGCAAGCATGAGGGGAGCTAATTTGCGACCGAAATGCACAGTTAAGAACGCTGTGGTTTAAGGAGAGACTTTATGAATTGCAGAGGAAACAGAAAGTACACGGAGCACTTATGCTGCGGAAAGGGAAATCAGGGGCCTCTGCAGATACAATCAAGCCCAAAAGGCATGACTGGAAGACAAATGAAGATCATAATCCGGACTGAAGGAAAGAGTGAGCTCAGAAAGGAAGATATAAAAAGTTGTATTTCCCTTCTGACAGCTTCATCAACTGCTACCAACCGCTTGAGAGCTGGAAATCGGCAGAGAGTTCCTGGGTGGAAACGTGGAGGTTTCTAACTACCAGAGGATAAAGGTCTGAAATGCTCCCCTGCCACAGGCAGCAGCAGAAAAACACCTGGGTTTAAAATAAGACTGAATTATGTTTACGCCACGGTTGCTGGTTTTCGCGGCAGGTAGGACTTGGTGACCCAGGAGCTCCATCCCAGCTGCAAATGTCCCACTTCCCAGTGCCAATCTCCCGGCGATCGCCTTTGAAAACTTACCAAAAGCGGACACTAACCTGGACACATGCTTCCCTTGCCTAAAGTGGCTGCATTTGCACCTACATGTCCAAACTGAGGTTCACAAGCTCTTCTAGACAGATCAGATAATTAAATTTAGACTCAATTTAATTATCATTTTGATTATGCTTTCAGTTGAGGTACTGAAGGCCTTTCGCAGAAACGCTTCTCCGAAGCATTTTCACTTGCCTGAGAAACGTTTTCAGGAGCACCAAGAGCAGTAGCACCTTTCTTTCCTGGTTTTGCCCGTTATCCGCGTAGTGGGTTACTGATACAGGGGAGCACAAAAACTTAACTGCAAAGAGCATTTTTAAAAATCCCTAAGTAGTTTACCTACTGCAGTGCAGACTAATCATTGAATTTTACAGATGAATATCACCTAAGATCAGAAAGGATCTCTATAATTTGTTCTCCCTAAGTGACCGTATCCCGTAGTTATTTCACATTAATTTTGACGCAATATGTGTGTATCGTTTGGGTTTCTCACTCCAAGCAGTATCTCCCATTACTGAACAAACTCAAAACACCTTCATGGCATGCAGTCATTTTGCTTCCAATCCCTTTGTTCCAAAGGAGAAGGGTTATGCATCTACCTCTCCAAAAAACCGTGTCTTTACTAACAGGAATTTTAATCAACTAAAGAGTATAAAAAAAACACCATGCATCTGAACAATAATATCTGAAATACTTAGCACACATTCAATAAAATGAAAGGCCGCTATAAGCACATCATTTGAGAGAGAGCAAGATTCCTTCTGGAAAATGTAAATATTTACTTTGGTTACGGAAAAAAAAGAAGTTAAGATGCATACCTAGGCAAGTTGCTATTTGTAACTTCCAGAACAGAAGTTAATCAGATTTAATATATATTTCATCCAAAAAATACACGGCTAACTGGTATCAGTCCTTTTAATGACTACATGCATCTAGCAAGAATAAATATTCAGACCACAGTTGTTGGTTGGGGTTTTTTAATGTACTCAACCATAAAGGTCAAAAGAATCCACGAAACAGTTAAAAGTCAAAATCAAAATCAGAAAGAACTAAAAAAAAAATAAGCATTTGGCCTCCCAGTAGTAATTTCCTTTTTCTTTACATTGCTCAACATTGCTCCTCAATTTGAGTTCTAATCAACAACCACTTCGCAGTTAACATTTCATGAAATAATGCGGTTGATGCAATCAAGTCCAGCAAAATGTTTCCCCAAAGATGTTTCCATCATTCACATTCCTTAAAAAAAAAAAAAAAAAAAAAAAAAAAAAAAGCTCTAGCTTCCTCCATCGCTATTTAACAGCAAGAATAAACACACCACTGCATCTTAAATCATATTTTGATTAAAACATAAATAGAATCACTTGGGGTTTCTTTCTGGTTAGTACAACATGCCTTTGTCCAGGAGAGGGGGGAAAAAAACCTCAACCTGCTCATTTTTCTACATTTGACAGTATTCAGCACTAAATGAATGCCTTTTGAATTAAATTCAGTCTATGGAAATACAAGCCATAACCTGAAAGCTTATCATCACAATGCGCAGGGGGAAAAAAAAGAGGGAAAAAAAAATCCCCCCCAAATCCAACACAGTACAAAACCTTTTTTTGATAATGAATATTTATTTCATTTCCATACTTCAAGGCTCCTCTGTTTTCTATAAAGGACTGAAGCTAAGCACCTTTTTGATATTCTTAACCCACAACATAGCGATGGACTTCACTGCCCTGAAAGCCACAACGCCAATAACAAAGTATTCAAGCAATTATTACCAAAAAAGAAGAAAATAATCAGCCCTTTCATAAAAACGAACAGCACATACTATTTTACACAGACAGAAAAAATAACGCCGCCTTACATGCCCCAACCTTGCGCTCTCTGCTTTCGGGCTGACATCCCCCCCTCTCATCAAACCTGGGCCATTTTTAAACCCCCCGCAAAGGGGAGTGGGATGGGGGAGACAGCCACAACTCGGCCCTTCCCGTCCCATAAAGTTGCTGGCGGGCTCGTTAATATTCCCCTATATTGCTCCCGCCGTCGTCCGTCGTCGTCCCCACGTGCCCCTCTCGATATTTTCCGTGGGCACGCCGCGAAGCGGTGGCATCCCCCATCTCTGAGGTGCACCCACATCCCCAAGCCCCACACCGACATCTCCTGAGGGTTGAGAGCTGGACACGCAGAAGAAAAATCACGCGAGCCCCGGTCACTCCATTTCCCTTCTTCCACACCAAGAGAAGGGGAAACTTGGCTTGGACCCGGCGCTGGCGGCTCCTCGGCGGGTTCTCCCCGGACCCAGGCACCCCCAAGGGCGGCTGGTGAGGTGAACCGTGGCTCCCCCCGCCCAAACCTGGGGGCATCGAGCCCACTCATTCCCCGTGGGGCTGAGGGCAAAGCCCGCCGCCAAAGGCTGGGGGGGGGGGGGGGGGGACCAACCGG
>JAVKLA010000026.1:25819223-25831937 GCA_034782735.1 Sagittarius serpentarius
TTTGCCTCACCAGCCCGGTTTAACTCACCCCTGGCTTGGTACCCGCCGTGAGCCACACTCGGCCTCCCGAAAACAGCCTGCTTGGCCCCCTACACCCTGGGGACAGAGATGCAGCCCCAAACCCATTCCCTAGCCCCCTCCCAGCCCTGGCTTTTGCATTAAATCACCCCCACGTGCTTCAGAGACCCCCAAAAATCTACCCCAAAACTGCACAGAGCCCGATTCCCATCCACAAAGGGCCTGGGGAGCTGCTGGGGGCCATCGGCTGAGGGGAGGGTGCAGCGCCCCAGCCCCAAAACCTGGCTCGATTCCCCACCCCAAATTCTCTGTAGGGAGCTGGCTGCAGAAATACCTGGTGGTTTTTGGAAGGAGGGGGAGTTATTTGGGGGAAGGTGGTTGAACTTTTTGGCAGCCCTGGCTTGGCCAGGCGAAGCCCACAGCGCAGCCGCTTTGGAAGGGCTTTTTTGGGGGAGAGGCCCCAGCACCGGAGCCGGGGCTGACACGAGAGGCAACTCCAGGGATGCTCAAGAGACAGGGCAGAGTAAAGATTAAGGGGGATGAAAAACTTTTGCAGGATTTCCACCCCCTTCCAGCCCCGCACTGGTCCCCTGGGCCTGGCCAAGCTGGAGAAATGGGGTGAAAGCCCCTGGGATTTGGGGCTAAACCCCAGGGAAATGGGGCTAAATCCCTGGGAATTGGATTGGGAATGGCCCTGGGAATATCACAGCTTCCCCAACCGAGCGGCAGGGATGCAGAGCATCTTGCGTTTCACCCTGATTTTTGGGAGGGGGAGAAATCGCTTGGGGACAAGGGCAGTTCCCCCTGGGGACCAGGGACCCTTTGTGGCAGCCAAGCCGGGATCTTCGAAGCAGGGATTTGGGACTGAAGGGGGGACACGGTCCCTTTGGGTGGCCCCGAGGTCAGGGGACAAGCAGCAGTTCACGTTTTGGCACTCCATTGGGCAGCACCAGGCAGACATCGAGGGAAGGGGGAGAGGCGCAGCTGCCGCGCGTCGCCCTTAAAGGCCCAATTTAATCCTGGAGACACCATCGATATTAAACAAATTCAAGAATTACAAACAAAAACCACAGCTAGATTAAAAAAAAAACCAAACCAAAACAAAAATCCCAACATAAACCCACCCCCACCCCAAAACCAGTGACACCAGCACCCCAGCCCGCTCTTGCCATTAAAGCCCCGGATCAGTTCATCCCTGTGCCTGCTGGGGGATCGGGATATCCCAAAACACCGTCCTCATCCTCCCCCGGCCTCACTGCTGCTGCAAACCCGCTCCTGTCAACCGCATCGATTTTTGACGAGAAAAAAAAAAAAAAAGGAAAAAAAAAAAGCTATCCGCAGTCTAATAAAGGCAGCGAAAAACGAGACCCAGCCTGCAGGTGAGTGAGGATGAGGAGGGGGCTGCTCATCCTCACCGATCTCCAGGGGGTGGGAAGGTTTGGGTGCCCCAAGAGCTGCGCATGGATGTCACCAGCTCCCCCATCTCCTCCTGCCCCCCTTTTCCTCCCCCTTTTTCAACCGGGAGCTCCGAGGGCAGCTCGAGGGGAGGGACGGGCTACTGGAAAGCTCAAAACCGCCTTCCGCTCCTTGCGACAACGGGGCCTGAGCAGACCTCGCAGCAGCCAGACGCGGCCCCCGGCACCGCAGGCCCTCGGGGTCCCCGCTCACACAGCCTCGGAGAACGGGGCACGGCGGCCCGGACAAGATGCAGAAGGGAAAGAGCTGCCCCAGAAATCCCGCTCACCGCGCCTCCGTCGCGGTGCTAGAGAACCACGATGGTGCGCCGGCGGAGCGGCTCCTTCCTCTGCATCCCAAATTCAGACCCTGCGGGATGAGCCGTTTCCGTTGGGGAAGGGACCAGTGCAGCGAAGGGCCCTGCCAGCCCCATTTTTAAGCCTCGAGATGACTTAAAAGCATCACTCGCTCTACTTCATTTGCAAAGCAGAGAGAAGCTGAGGTTTGCCTGCCCCCTGCTTTTAGAAAAAATTCAGTATTTTCTAGGCCAGGGGTTCAGGCTTTCCCCCACGGCCCCTCCATCGCCGCACACCCTAAACCCTAACCAGCACACAAACCCCAGCTTTCAAGAGGCGGAGAGGAGAAGGATCCGGCCCCGTATGCCCCTCTGCCTTCTCCCATTTCCCAGCCCCGGTCCCGCGTACGGCACGCTCACCTCCACACCTCCCCGCCGCACCGCACGCTCTCTTCTGCCGCCGATCCCCAGACCCCCGCGGTTATTCCTGCTGCAGCGGGGAAGGGGCAGGGGGTGGGAACGACAGAGAAATGAAACAACAAACCCACGACTGCTTTTAGGATGCACATGGGATGGGACACGAGCTGCGCGGAGGCCGAACAGCGCTTGGACCCGCTCCCTCCTGGTTCCAACGCTTGGTCCTGCCTAGTGCGGGGGGCTGCTGTCCCGCTTTCTGACCTATTTTCTATCGTCGCCTCTACCTAAACCTGTCCCTGCAGGACCAGAAGACCCCTTTGCAGGGTGTCCCCCACCCTGTCCCCAAAGGTCAGGGGTGGAGGAAAGACCCTTTCCTCCACACGGCTGGGAATGAGCTGGGGAGCAGGACCCGCTGCAGGCCAGAGGGATGGGGCATCCCTGCAGCGAGCGCGGCCTGGCCGGGGAGGGCGTCCATCTCCTGTCCCCACTGCAGAGTCCCGAGGTACCAGGCTATAAGGGTCGAGTCTGGTTCGGCTCCGGGGCTGCGCACAGCCTCAGCTGGCGCCGCTGCCAATTAGCACCGACGGAGACTCCCCGGTGCCGTCCCATCTGCCGGGAAGCGGAGCGGCGCGTCTGGCTGCTAACGAAGCAGCCTGGGATGCGGAACCCCCGGGGTCGAGCCCAGCTCCGGTGGGAATAAAGCGTCTGAGTCTCAGCAGCGTAACCTGCGGGAGGAAGACTGTTCGGGCTGGGCAGGGAAGAGGCAGTTGTAGGGACACGCCAAGTAGGGGGACATCCCCGAAACCCTCTTTTCTCAGGGACCTCAGCAATCCCAGGAGCTGGCAGATCTGGGAGAAGACAGCTTTTTCCTGGGCAAACCCCCCTCCAGCGCTGGGCCGGGAGCCGCTAGCAGGCATTTACCACACAAGGTGCACAAGCCAAGGGTGAGACACGCCTGGAGACGGAAACATCTGGAAACACTTTGCCACGAGCAGCACGACCTGGAAATCGGCACTCCTTTCCACGCCACGTCCAGCTGCGGACCTGCAAAAGCTCCTTTTCCCCAGCTCAGACAGACCCCCAAGCTCCCCATCCCTGCGGTACCTGAACGTCCCAGGGCTGATCCCGCTTCTCTCCTACCGAGCGGGGCTGTGCCCGTCTCCCGAAGGCCCAGGGCCACCAAGTGATCCAGGCAAGGCCACCAAGAAGGGCAATGACGGACCAGCACGTGCCTCCAGCAGCGATTCCTGGGGTCTTCATGCTGTCGGTGGGAGCAGCTGATGGCAGCCAGACCCTTCGCTAGGAAGCTTAATGAGGGAGCAATTAAATAGGTTAAAAAGAAATTTGGAAGCATAAACAACAGAAGCCATCATCCACAGAACCACCTGGCTTGGTTTTCGCTCCACTCAGGTCTTCCCCCACAGGAAAGGGGCTTCCCCGGGGCCCTCGGTGCCGACTGGAACCAACGCTGCGCAGGACCAGAGGGACAAGAAGTGCCAAAACCCAGAAATTAGGGCTGACCCACTCCATCCACACTCAAATACAGACTCGTGTGACCCCTCTCTCTCTCCCAGCAGCGAGAGCTGCCGAAGGCCCAAATGCCAGCCAAAGCCCAGAGCAGCTCCAAAAAACCTCTCTGAAATGAGGATTAACATGGTAGGAACCAGGCTCAAGATGTTAACATCCAAGCACGGTCACAAACAGCCTTGTAAGATTTGGCCCCGAATGTCACAGGAAAGAAGTCAGCTGGAGGCTGCAATCAAAACCCACTTATCTGGAAATAAAGCAGCGGCGTCACGGGCCGCTATGCCTCAGCAAACGTCAGGATCAGGCCTCGAATTTCCACCTGTCCCCTCTTCCCCAGCTCAGATAAGAGCGGGAAAGGTCAGTGCCGAGTCCACCGCCAGCCCTGGGAGCATTGATAAACACCATTTTCTCCCTCCAACATCCTGTATCCCAGGTCACGCAGCACTGCGGATGGACCAATGGGCTGTGCAGGGGGGATACAGAGCGTACCCAGTGCTTTAATTAATGGTAACTTTAATCAAAGCCTTGAACACAACTGTCATTCCAGACACGCTCTCTGGGTGGCCAACAGCGAGCTCTCGAAATGGCTTTAATTTATACCCAAAACCTCAGAAACAGGTGGCAAGCCTGGAAGATTCGATTCGGAAACGGCACTCGTGGAGAGCCTCCTCCCTCCGAGCCCAGCAGGGCAGAGCCATGGGGCACCAGGAGCATCACCCAGCTGCCTCCACCCGGGCTGCCTTCAGCCCTGCCCTACTCCTCATCCTCCAGGGAACGGCAGAGCTGCTCATGTCATTGCAATTCAGCTGGCGTTTAACTCCCGGCGCGCCTGAGCCAGGCGGTTACAGCATCCATCTGGGCAGCCGCTTATGTTCAGGCGCTACAAGAGGATCCCCAGTGTCATTTAAAAAGCCGTGTTTGACTTTGGCGCATGCTCAGACCAGGGTGGGGAAGGGAGGTGGTTAAAAGAGGAGCTAAAAAAAAAAGTAAAAAAATTAAAAAGGGTCCTTTTGCAAACTGATGAAAAACCAAGCCCAGCAAGCCTGGAAACCCCAGCTCAGGCAGCGACACAGCGGCAGAGGCGGAGGCTGAGCACCAAGCGCTACGGCAGCACAGACAGCGGAGGCTGTTTTGAGGCCCGGGTGTTTGCAGCTGCTTTCCTGACTGTGGGAGCATTGGCAGCCTCTGCCGCAGCCACGTCGCAGGTAGCAGGGCGAGAGGCTGCCTGCCCACCCTTCTTTTATCTTCCTTTTGGAGCTGGTACATGCCCAGCATGGAAAAAGGTGCTGCTGCGTCAGGTAGAGCCCTCTCATGGTCTACTTCTCTGAGGATTTGGGCGCTGGAAGCAAAACCGACACTGTGCGGTGAGGGGATGGTTCGGCTGCTGCAGCAGCTCTGCAGACACTGCTAGGAGGATGCCGTGGCTCCTCCAGCCCAGCAAAATCCACGCGGACCCTTCCAGCAGAGCAGACAAAGCAGCCATCAGCAAACGCCAGCATGAGGCACCCCCTAATCCGAGCCAGACGCTCCTTAGCGACTTTACAGCTAATAAAAAGCAGCAAATTTGGGAGGAGAGAGCTTGACCCGCTGCAGCCATGAGCTAACGGCCAGGACCAGCGTCCTACGCCGGAGCTGATGGGCGCCCCCAGACCATGCCGCGCTCAGAGCCAGCCCCTTCTCTGCAGTTTAATCCAGCCCCCTTTTATAGGTGGGCGATCGAGATACCGGTATTTGAGGCGACAGCCCCAAGGCAGCAGCATTAAGGCAATTCAGCAGCAACGGGGAGCAGTAAGGAGGAATTGAGACCACCGTGCTTCAGCGCTACCCGGGAGACAACACCCGCTTAGTTCAGCTCCTTCCAAACCCACTTTTGAGAGGTGAACGTGTTGTTTTCAGATGCTCCCACCCAGGGCAGGACCTGGAGGTGCCAGGTACAAGGAACAGAAGCTCCCCCCAGTGACAAAAGCCTGCTCCAGTGACCTGTTCCCACACCACTAGTTCCAGCACACCCCCACAGCTACAAGACTACGTTCTCAAGCTTCTTGCTTGTCAAATTTCACGACCAATTTATTGACAGTCCTTTTAATACAGAAGAGCTTGAACAAGTGACAGAGGTTAAGCTGCTGGGGTTACCAGACCAAAAACCCAGTTAGTTTCCCAAGAATACTAAAACAAGGATAACTTCATCAAAGCGCATCTGTTACTGGTACTCACCTACCCGTCCCCGCAGCCCTCGTCTGCCATCTCCAACAAGATGGAGGCTTAAGGAGGATCCTCCTCAAGGAAGGTGGGGTTGGTCCACCCGCGCTCACCAGCTATCGCAGAGCAGGCACCCAGGGAAGCCGAAGTAGGCAGCGGCGAGGCCGCACAACGCGCCCGAATCACCTTTGCGGAAGGGAAGGGAGGAAACGGCTGGATTTCAAGAGCGGGAAAGGACCAGACAGGCAGAGTTGCAGCAGGCAGAGGACGTGCTCTCTGTACCTGTCCTGGTATCACTCGATCGCTGGAAACAAATCGCAGAGACACCGTATAGAACCGGAGGAACAGTAAGCACACAACTCCACCACCCTTCCTCCAAAAAAATCCACCCCCCCCAACCCTTACTCTTGCCCTTAAAAAAGCCTCCTGCACACCTGCAAACGCAAAGAGCACAAGCAAGAAGCGGCAGCCTGAGGCCCTGCACCCCCACGAACCTGCGTTCTGATGGACGTAACTTAGAGAAGAGACCCAGAGCTTTCCAATGAGACAGGTATTTATTTAATTCAAGCGCTAAGGATTTTTTGTTGTAGTTGTTGTTGTTGTTTCATATTATCAAACAGAGCTGAGGTACCAGTGACATTCCAACATGAAGAAAAGGAACCTTTTTCCCCTTATACAATTTCTTCAACTACTTTTATCAAGACAAAAAGTGAGTAATGGAATAGCTGCATAATGTACTGTACAACAATCAAGCCAGAGTGGGGAGGAGAAAAGAAACAGAGCAGAAACCTTCACTGTTTACAAAATTATCATTAAAAAAGTCTGTTCCCGTGGTTCTACTGGCCACGTCGATGGAGCAAAATTAAATTAAAACCTAAAAACCTGATAGACAGATGGCGCGAGGAATTATGGTGCAAAAAAAAAAAAAAAATTAAGACTGTGTTACTCCTTTGCTCACTTTGGAAGTGTCTTTTCTCTGCAAAACTGGGGTAAGGACAGGGTTGAGTCTTGTAGTCACGTTAAGCATTGACGATCAGCAAGGACATACGTTAAACATACCTGGCTGTCCTGAGCAGACCTCAGGGCCCTCCTAGGGGTTAAGTGCCAAACAACTGACCACTCGTCCTTGTTCCTGCAACCCCTGGGCTGTGTTGAACACAGAGCTCGTGGGCACGCTCCTTTCGAGACCTTTTTTTAGAGCAAGTTATAACAGGCCCATTGAACAAACCTGCTCCCAGGCGTGCAGCCGCTCTCCACGAGCGGCTTCCGCTAAAAGCAGCCGAGCTGCTCGTCCACCGTAACCAGTACGTGCTAAGCCAGCTCCTTGCAAATCCAGTGCTTAAGGCTTGTAACGATGGGAAACGCAGGTGTTTGGTTATATCAGAAGCAAAAAAAGTATGCGCTTGTGGAAAACAGCCAAATGATGACCAACCGAAGTTGCATGAAGAATCAAAGGGGGAAAAAAAAAAAAAAACAAACACCAAAAAAAAAAACCCCAAACCAAAATGAAAAAGCAGCAAGATGAACCTTTTTGCACAGTTTAGAACAGTACAATACAGGAAAAGCAGCCAGGTTTCCTTCCCCCCAAGAGTTTCTTTTAAATAAAGAATGATCCTTTGTCACATATCATTGATGTTTATTTCAAGACATGCCACGTCAAAAAAACTCGCCTTTAATATTGCATTATAAAAGCACTTTACATCTCATTCTGCCTTTTAAGTTATTGTTGTGCAGAGTTGCTATAAACCCAGGGCAGGGCACAAGTCTAGCATTCATTTCAGGAATGAAGAATTCCAAATCTTTTATGCCCATTTCCTGGTGAAAGTGGTGGTGAGGACAATTCCCTTTCTCTCCCCTGGTGGGTTATTTTAGATGGTAGAGGGGCAGAAGAGAACAAAGGAGGAGCCTGAATGTTTGCTTGCAATTGTTCATTTAAGCAGCAATCGCAACACAGACTCAAGAATTCCTTCCTGCACTGTAACTCAGCCATATTCGCCCAGCAAACAATGTATTTACAATTGTATTTATTAACTTACACAGCAACTTCACAATGACTAGTAAAGATTAAAAGGGTGCACTTCTAGTGTGTTCGATTCCGTGTTTCTCGGGTAGCTACATCTCGCAACATCAGCAAAGCTCTAAACGGACTCCTCAGCAAAACAAAACAAAAAATAATTACTGAAAATAGTAAAAAATTAAGCAAAGAAATAAATATCAAAGAAAAATGGTTAATTGTAAGCCTAGTTAAATAGAAAACTAAGTTACTAGTTATTTAACCAAACTATACAGCCCTAGTGAACCAAACTAAACCAACTTGGAAGACTGAACATAAAAAAAAAGCTAAAAAATAAAGGCATAATTCTGCATAACCATAAGTTGGTTTCCATCCTATTAAACTCCCTTCCTTTCCATCTAAGATCTCTCAACTAGATTTCTGTAAGATCAAACACCCCCTTCCCCAGTCGACCTACGACCACACTATGGAAAAGCGGGTGCGATTCCCCCTTCCGCCGCCCCCTCTCTCCCAGCCGTAAACTGGCCTGTGAGCACAGCATCTCCACTGGGTAAATCCAGCTGCCTTTTCCTCTTTCTGCCAAATTTAAAAGGTTTCAATCCGCTTCGGCAGGTTTTAGTGCCAGTCCTGAATTCACTTAGTATTTCCCCTAAAAAAAGAAGCAAACCGCTTTCTCCTCCAAACAGCTGAAACGTTATGTTCCCATCTCTTGGGCAGTAATAATTTACTTCATTGGTGTTCTACGTAAAAGGGAAAAAAAAAAAATGCTCTTAAAACTCATCTTGCACTCGAAACGTATTTCCCTGTTTCCTGCAAGTGTTTTGCTAATGCACATCCACCCTCTCCTTCCCCTCCAAATCCTCCAGAAGCCATTCATCCCGTTCAGAAAGACACTTTGTATTTCTCAGTATGCTTTCTTGGAAATGTGTTCACGTTGCCTCTGCAAGAACTAAAAAATCCAGTAGCCTTTCGTGGTGTCGAAACCCCCGCTAAGGTTGGTCTCCAAAAACATTTGGGGGTTTGAAAACCAGTCAGACTATCTCTGCTCAAAAGATTAAGAGCTTGGTTTTAATTTTTTTTTATTATTGTAAGGATAAGCATTTAACCCTCGGCATAAGCCACCTCCGCTTGCGTTTCTGACTGCTGTCTAGTCACTTCCAGTTTGTTAAGAGAAATCAAATGGGTACGATTTGCAAGCATTCTTCTGCACATACATCTCGTCTAAGTCCAATTCAAAACTTACTCAGTTTCCATCATTTCAAAGTGCAATATCATAACATATTAAAAAAGGAACAAATATTAAGAAATTGTACCTATTTTTTTTTAAGTTATAACTAGAATATGCTGGAATATTTTGGCTTTTTTTTTTTCTTATAAATAATGAAGACACTGACATTTTCTTTTTGTGTGTGTGTGTGCTTGTGAAGCTAATAGATCATCTCCACGAGACAGCCAGCGATGATGAACTGCAATACGTTATTACTGAAAGGGGAAGGTTCAAGCCAATATTCACACTGCAGTCAATGAAGAGTAAAGGGAGGGAAAGCAGTGATGTTCTGGAGAAAGGTAGAAGCCACATGGTATTAGCAGGAACAGCCTCCTTCACTGACAGGCTGCTCTTGAGGCTTTTCCAGTTTTATGTCAATCACTGGAAGAAATAAGTTAAGGCAAACAGATATCCCAGTCTGTTTCCCTACCAAGCACAGGTGGGGCAGGATTTTGACTGGCATTTTCAGTTCAGTATTTCCCACCGAAATCCTTGAAAAGTATTTTCAAAAAGTTCTTGAAGAGACCAGCTTCAAACCAAAGTCAAAATACAGGTTTCTTAGCAGCCCTCTTGCCCTGCACGTTCTTAAGTACATAGCAGAAACAACGTCAGACCCCAAATGTCTGTCTCTAACCAGAGTCTGCTCTTCCCCACTGATCTCGTCTTGTTCCAAAGCGATTGCTATAGCAATTAAAGATGTACATGCTGAAGGGTCCAATCATCGTTTCCAGAGGGAAACAGTAACACCTTGGACACACACTCCCCCGCCCCGCCGTTTCAAATCAATGCCGGATTCAGTCTCCCAGCACTGAGAGCAGCACCTCCAGCTGGGGGGCACCCAGGAGGGGCTCAACCTGCTGCCTCAAAGAACAACGAAGCCCTGGAGACAGCAGGAGCCCGGAGGAACCCACGGAAGGGCAGCTCGCTTCCTTCTCAAACTCCTGCTCCTCTGTACTTCGCAGCCAACTGGCCAGTACTTCCCTCTCCCTCCCCTGCCTGCACTCAGCTTTGGGGCAGGCAGGAGAGGCTGTTTGGCTTTGCATACAGATGGCAGCCTGTGCTCTAAGAGAATCGCCCAGCAGCATATTCTAGCGAGGCCATTCCTTCTCACGCTGTGCCCATCACTAACCCCCGCGTACTTACACCACCCAGAGCTCGCAGATGCGATGCGCCTCCGTACATGCCATCCTGAACTCTCCCATCAACCCTTCCTCTAGTTAAACCACTCTGCTCACCCCACTGCCAGCCGACAAAACCCCTGCCGCCTCCCTGAACTCACCCCTTGCAACGACGGCTAATATCCAGCAAGAACATAAGGTCGCTGGAGAGCTGGCTGCTCTGAACCAGCCTGTGATAAGCTACTCCCTTTGTGGCACTCGAATTCCTAACTGATGCCCTGCAGATACAACGCTTACTACGAAGCCTTTCACAGGAGGAGCTTTGAAGGCTAATCCCCAAACCCGACTCGCGGCAGTTCAGCACAAGTCTCAAGCGTTTCTCTTATCAGTTAACACAGATGCAAACAGGTCACACAGCTGGTACTTCCAAGTTATTTCTTTAGGGGGTTGAAGCTGCTTTTTACAGAGGTTAGGAGAAAAACACAAAAAGGGAAACAAAAGACCAATAATTCATCAAATATTTGGTCCATTTGTTTCGCTGATCTAAACATCGATACACATTTAAGAGTCAGAGATGCTTGAAATGAGCCTGGCCAGCTTCATTACCAAGCAAGAGCAGTTCAAGATCCTTGAACCCTCAGCGTTCCGCAAAAAAGCCTATAGAAAATCCCCCACCATTAATCATAGCACAGCTGCCTGGGAGACAATCATATTCAATTTCTGCTATCTGCAGCGTGCAGGAAGTCAAATTCAAAGTGCCCTTATTGCACTCCCATTTAGAGACTGGTGATCAAACTCCCTGATAGGGAAACCGCAGGCCCATCAGCCAGCGCCTGTGTATTCTACCACCATCCTCATTAATAAAGATTGTTGCTCATTAACCTTTTGGTGACCAGCATAACAAAGTATTTTTGATCAATCAAGTCCATATCGCACAAAGCTTGTGCCTTAGCAGTTGCAACCCACAGCTTCCTAAATCCTCCTTTCCCTTCTGCGGTAAGACGCTCTACAGGAGATGTAGTTTCAGCACCAAGCTTGTCCCCCTCCTACAGTTCCTGCCGCATCCTTCCTCCAAAGCACCATTTCTCTTCCATTTACCAGCTGCCAGCTATGTGATCCCTGCTGCAAAGAAAACTGACAACCCCAAAAAAGGTCCTCCACTGAAGAGAAGCTCACCCACTTCTAGCATCTCATCAACAATTTCAATCAAGATGCAACGCGACCCCTCTCTTTGCTCCCACCTGGAAGTACCCACCGTGATGTGCCCCACTCTTTGTCCATTCACCTCCCATCCAGCACTCTTGCTGCAGGAGGAGCTGCGTGCGGAGGCAGGCAGCCCTCTCTCCACCTTCTGCATTACCTTTCCTCTCTAATCCAAGTGAGCAGAAATGGGTATTCAGGCAGAGCAGAGACTGTAGGAAGTGGCTCAGTTACCACAGAACTTCTCTCACCTTCAGAGCTACGCTGAACAATCACAACCCCTCCTACAGCTCTGTCACAAGGCACCCACAAAAGCACCTTCATGCGCTTAACTGCCCTCCCCAAACACACCCAGCTGGCCAGGTAAGCAGTTCAGATTTAGCCATACTGCTTGTTAACACAGAAAGCTCTATCCCCTTTCCCATCCCTCATGCCACCTCCTTTCCCTTGCCCCAGACTGATCCCTTCTGTTGAGTCTTCTCCCTTGCACCACACAGGTGCCTGCCCAGAGCTGTCTGGGGTCAAGCACTGCATGCAACAGGCTGCCCTGGGAGGTTATGGGATCTCCATCCTTGGAGATGTCTGAAGCTTCCCTCAAGACGAACCTGAGAAACTGGCCTGATTTGGGAGTTAGCCCTGCTTTGAGCAGGAGGGTGGGAGGAAGGACCTACAGAGGTCCCTTCCGCCCTACCTTATTCTAGGATTCTGCAAGTCAGATCTGCAAAAGCCACAGAGGGGTTTTTTTCAGGCCTCTTCGCAGCTGTTTTCTCCCACTTCGTAGTCTCCCCCTCCCCTCCCCACATCCAACAGGCTCAAACACCAACCAAAGAACCCTTCTGGATCTGACTGCACCCTTCTGCACCTTCCCGTTGTCCTCCCTTCAGCTTTCATTCAGTTGTCCTCACTTTTATACCACCTCATAGCCCTAAGCATCCCTGCTTACCCTGCTTTACAGTAGAGGCCTCCACCCTTAACACTCCCAGTCCCAGCCTTCTATCCCACGAGGCCTTCTTCCTCAGTCCTTCAAACTCAAAGGTTACTTGCCCCTATTCCCCCTCTCAGGCCTCTTTTTGAGATATCCATAAGCCAGCCGAGGGCTGCAGGAGAGATACTGCTCCCTCCTTCTTCATCCTTATTATTCAGGGCCTGCATTTTCCTCGTCCACGGTAATGCCTGGCAGTGCTTTGCCACCACTGAATCGCAG
>JAVKLA010000026.1:25831947-25852849 GCA_034782735.1 Sagittarius serpentarius
AGACGCATAAAGGATACTGTCTTCTCTACTTTTGTCTTGTGTGCTTTCCATTCCAGGCAAGGCAGCTGCCACGCGTCGGAAAAGCTACAAAAAAAACACACAGGGAACAGATCAAAACAATCGTACTTTAAAAGAGTGAACCCCAGTTGATACAGTTCAAACAATGATTCAACACATCCTTCGGTACTATTTACACTGCTTACACCAAAAAGCCTGACACCAAACATAACCTTTATTCGTAGGAAAAGGCAAACCACATTTTTGTTGTTATTGAAGATCAAATGTTACTGGCTACAAGCAGCAAACCTTCTATCACCTTCTCTGCAAATATGCTCTTTTTGGAATCCAGCATTTCCTCCTCACATCTGCCATACATGTCCATAGCCCCCCAACAACTTCCCCACGTCAGGCGGGAACTCGACCTTCATACCTCCGCAGAGTATTAGTTACACAGCAGCATGGACACACTGATAAAGTCAAACACAATATCCAGGAGTCTGTCAACAATATTGGCCAAGCTGGCACATACAGAAGAGTGTCAGAGTAGTGCATGTACATAATGACATCCACTAAGCATCTTCTTCCAGGCTCCACATATCTGTGGCTCAGGCTCCCTATGAACCAGACAAATGATCTTTCTTTCAGGAATTTGTCCACTCCTTTTCCGAGTGCCCTCAACTTTTGGTACCCACTCCATCATTATCGTTATGTCCACACTCAGGGTATAAAACACAGAGCAGGAACATGCGTCAAGTGCACTTGCAACCCCAAAGCAGTTGTTCTGCCTCTCACTTGGACACTGTCTCCCAGCAAGGTCTTAGCTCCAAACTCTCCTTGTAGTTTTATTCCACTTGAAGGAGGCTGAGAGGTAAGACTGAACGGGATCAACTCCTCCTCCATTTCCTACCTTTGCCCTGAGGCTCAGACTTGTGATTCCCACTACATGGCTTTTCCCCAGCCCTCTGGGTGAGGAGCCTACAGATTTGCCCACTATTAATGTATGAGAATTCACTTTAATTTCCTGAGCCCACAATAGTCTGTCTTCTGCTGCACAGGAACAGCACGGTTAAGGACTGTCCTTCAGCTGCGTGTGATTTGTCCGAGAAGCCGCCATGTTCAGTTGGTAGGAACCACACACGTTTCAGCAGTAGCGTTCTCTTTTTTTATGTGCCTTCGTGAGTGTGTGCGCAGCAGGACGGGAGTACAGGACAGATCAGATGGATGGAAGGACAGACAGCACCTTTACTATTCATCAGGGTTATCAAATGACTACCTAATTGTTTCTTACCTTTGAAGAACAGCCCTAGTAGAGTTTTGACCCCATGCTAATGTGCTCAGCACACACCCAGGTATCAGCTTCTGACATACACTGCATTGATATTTTTACACCACTACAGACATCGTTACTTCTGTATGTTTCTTGCCTGCATGTTATCAAGCATCCAGGACACGAGATGTTTCCAAATGCTCAACATCTCCATCCATCAGTGTGTTAACATCACCCCACTGCATGCCTGACAGCAGCTCGGGAGTCCCAAAACGCCTGGTGCAAGTCTCACGTCAGCCTTAATGTGTTAAATGGACATTATTGCACATTATTTTGGTCCTCTCCTCAAATGACACAAAGCTGAACCACTTATTCCCAGTGACCCACTTTCCACAGAAAACTGAGCCAAGCCACTGTCAGTCTGTTTATATTTTGAATGTTGGTACCTGAAACAGCTTTGCAGATCAAGTGCTTTTGCAAATTTGGCACCAAGTGTCCAAATGATGCTGGGAAGACATTGAGACAACTTTGTCAGCTTGACGAGTAACCTCCAAGCTAATCATGAACAAGCCCTCAGGTATGTCAGGTGCAGCTGTGACCTTTGCAGCGCAGGAGTAAAACACCGTACACTCACTGGTACCTGACCTTTGCTGTCACCATTGTTTGTTATAAAGATACTGCTACGTGAGGAGAGGTCAAAACTGACAGGTAGAAAAAGGCAAAGCTGCTTTCCTTCGCCATTCCCATCATTTCCCTCATAACCACTCTAGGAACCATCTCCAGCATCCTCACCCCTTTTTCTCCGACAGCAACACCACTTTGTGGGCATACACTGAAATCTGAACTCAGACACGGACAGGGCCCTAAGAAGCCGGTCCTTGATGTATCCCGCTGATTTTTGCCAACAATTTCAAAGCAAAAAAGCTTAGGGTCCCTCTCTAGTAGCCTCTGCCATTATCCTGAGCCTCCCAACCTCACTGAAAAGTTCTCATACGCCAACAATGAAGCAGCAAAGATCCTGTCAAGATTCCAGACGCTAAGCTGTGCCAACCACCGACGCTGAAGAGACAGCAGGAACGCATGACCACCGAAAAGTATAAAGGCAAGAGAGACTTCCTGGTCAGAATTAAGATACTTTTGACACAGGGAGAAGCTAAACCTTGATCTAGTTGTAATCCTCGTACAAAAAAATGCCCTATCAATTGAGCTCACCACTTCTTGTTACCTTATCTGCTTGTGTCATCTCAGCACCACTCTTCACTCTTAATTCTGCTTGAAAAAACAACTTAACTGTGATTTTCCAAGCATTTTAAAACTAGTCAGACATGAGCACTTTGGCTTGTAAGAATGAAACAGGCAAAAAGAAAGAAGCTGCAGACTTTCAGAGCAATCTCCCATCATATCCGCATAGTCAGCATTATTTTTCCTTGCCATTCCAATCAGATAAGATGACAGCACTGCCAACCTTAGCTTTATTACTTTTCAAAAGGCTTTTATTTCATTCAGTATAGGACTGGACTATTCATTATAAGTTTCTTTTGCATCTTGGAGATGATCAAGGAAGTAATTGAGATTCAATCTCATCTTCCTCTGGAAGCCTTTAAAGTTTTAGTACTGTATTTGAATCTACAAGCGCTTTGCAGTCTCGGATGCTTTCTTTGTCTTTAACAGTCTTCAATAGACTTCCTTACTTGATCACATTTAGGTACAGAAGGTTCTGAATCTCCTTCTTTACTGGGCTTTGTCCCTAAAATTAGTTCTACTCTTAAAGTGTTCAGTATTCAGAGAGCTTTCACAGGCTGATTAACGGATCTCAGCTTCAGTTTTATGGAAGAAAATAGCTTTGTGGCTTCTGGGGGAAAAAAGAGTAAAAAGGACTACTGGACAGCCACACGGCTGTATTGCAAAATATTCAAATACTAGCTACAGTTATGCTTTCAGAATCGTACTGGCACGTTGTCAATGCACAAATAGATGATATGGTAAACCTGCTCCTCTCTGGCACATGACTTCATAGCTACATCTATCCCTATTAGCTCTGCAGGGGAAGATCTGTGAAACCTCTCGCCTCTCCAACACACACTTTCCTGCTGACACGCGATACGCTAGAAGGAGAGAACGGAGCAAATTAGCTCACCTACCCTTCCAGTACACTGCTTCTTGATTTTGCTCATACACTGAAGTCTTAAGAGTAATTTTGACCCAGTTCTTGACACAGAAGGTTTGGGGGAGAAAAAAATCCCTCCCATCAGTTTTCAGGATGGATATGCAACAGAAGTGGGCACAACCCTACCAGATCGTGCCTAAATTAGGTTCCTCACTTGACATCTTTGCTCTGATAGAAAGAGGGAAATGCATCACTTCATAG
This sequence comes from Sagittarius serpentarius, assembly GCA_034782735.1. NCBI lineage: Eukaryota > Metazoa > Chordata > Aves > Accipitriformes > Sagittariidae > Sagittarius > Sagittarius serpentarius. The sequence continues at coordinate 25,835,583 of JAVKLA010000026.1, forward strand.
AGCTCTTTGCTGATATCATGCACTTCAAGATCTTAGCTGGAAACAGCATTACCAAAAAAAAAAAAATTTGTTTTAAACTGTGGCATTGCTACTTATTTCCCCCTTGTACAATAAGTAGAAAGTGAGGGATGCAGGTTATAGAGCGAAGGGATGGGGAGTCTAAAAAAAACCCAAAACCTCAGCTGATGGGAGCCAACTGGAATTACTGCATTTAAACCAAGCTGCTGACAGAAAGGCTAAGTGTTTAAAATACAGTAATCCTTTCTTTACATTAAGACCAGGAATAAAATTATGCCTTTAGCGGTATTTTTCCCCTAAATTATTTGACTAAAAAAAAGGAATTTGGCAACTAAGAAAATCAACCTTCTTTCTTATAAACCTTCTGCTTATCAGCCACAGCATGTGTGAACAAATCCAATTAGGGAAACTTCACCACAGTTAGAAAGCAGCCTTCTACGCAGGGACCTTACTGCTTCGCAGGACCTAAGCCAGCAGTCTTATCCCACTGAAAAATGTCACAGGCAGTTGCACATATACATGCACATATAATATAGTGTGTATATACACACACATACATGTCTAAATATTTGTGTATATGTGTGTGTATAAAAACCACAAGTATTGGTGATCATTCAGGACTTTTTTCCAAGGCAGGAGTTAAACGCAGCCATCTGAAAGACTGAGCCACGCAAACTCTCTTTCAGCATTCAACCCTGCAATCTCCTTCCTGATTAAACTCAGAAAAAAAACCCCTCATCTCTCACCATTAGTTTCAACTCATTTGCCAAACTGTGCCTTTCCTACTACTCCAGCCAATAAATCCCCAGCAGATCAGTGTCACAAATGACTGCAGGCATGAAACAGTTTTCACTGTAACACTCTGGCAGCAATATGGAAAGGACAGGAGGATCACTGTCCACATGGAAAAGCCAAGCAAGAAACCTGTTTTCCAACGCAAAGCAAACAAAAATGTTTCCCTAATTCTCATTCTCCGAAGAGAGCAGTGCAACGCAAAGAATAATTCTTGCCCATCAGATAGACAAAAATCAAATGACAGGAGAAAGAGCCAAGCTGCTAGATGCAGCCAGCTCTGTGAAAACAGGGTTACTCGAGGGGCCATGGTCCTTTAGCTACTGCCGTGAGAAAGTTTTTCTGCCAAATACCACATTCAGCCTGTGGCTCTTTGAGAGCAAACGTGTAGCGTGCCAGGTAATGCTGTAAGGAGGTCTTCTGGGCTCTCCCTCCTCTCTCTTTCTACAAGACAGCAAAATGAACCCTGACATATTCTGGGCATGAAATCCACAGACTAACAATAAGATTCTCTGAAATACAGACTGCTGAGATAGAGCATGAATCTCAAAGTCTTTTAAAGCTTATTCAGGGCTGACAAATAAAATGAATTAGAGACTACAATTCTCTGCATTAACTGAAGTTATCTACTTCTCTCCTCAGTCTTATGGCTCCCCTGACAATCAGTCTTTGCTGAAACTTGCAGGATCCAAAAATCTATTTTTTCCCCCCTACTGCATCAATTTAAGCCCAGAACAATACTATCACCATTTTCACTCCATAATATCATCCACTCATTTTCCCTTCAACACTCCCTCCCCAAAGCCAGAAGGAACAGTAAGTGTATAGGACCCTGGTGATGGGAGACAGCTCTGCCTTAACAGATCCAACGGCACACAGCAGCTGTACATTACTATCTAGTTCGACAGCATGCAACTAGAAGAGATGAGGCTTGCCCCAGCAGCTCATCAGATCAGTCTTCGGGGAAAAGAAACGCCAGAGAAGTCATAAAATGAAAGTCTGCTGTGTCCAGGTTTCAGCCAGCACGTAGAGAGGCTGCAAATCCTCTGTACTTCTCTGCAGTGGCTATATGGAGATCCACCTCTGAGCCTCTAAACCAAGCCACAGGTTACTCACTTCTGCCGCAGCCCCCAGTACTGTATTAGCTGAGGTGCTGTCTTCTGAGCTGTCCCCTTTCATGCCGCAGGGGAATGGCAAAAAAAGCCTTTCAGCAGTATGTTCCCCTCTGTTTCTTTGTTGGTAGAAGATCCTGGCATTGAAATACATGCTGTTTGAAGTATGGTGCAACTCACCTTCTAGAGTCTCACTATAAAGCCAGGCACTCTGGACTTGCAGGACAGCTGCAGTGAGCACAGAGCTGAAGACACTGCCCCTTCCTCTTATCAGTGCTGCCTTCCAGCACAAAAGGATGAATGAGAACGTAAAAGTAGCACACAAGGTCAAAAGTATCCTAGCTTCCCACTGACGGCTAGCAAACCAGTGACACAGCTGAGGTGGTGAAAAAGTCTTAGCCATTACCCTCCTCAAGCAGGACAAGAAATTAAGCTTCTTCCATATCCCTAATGGGGCAAACACTGCTTCTGAAACCTTGTGGACAGCATGCCTTGGAGAACCCTAGGGCCTGGGGCAACACAAAGAGCACTAAGATTCACCACCTGTGAGATGACATTATTCTTCAATGTCTGACCAAGACTGGAATGAGGTTGGAACACTGACTAGTGTCCCACGGCATCTCCTGAGCTGCCCAAACGTCTGCCTCTGCTAACCCTGCCTGGCAGTCAGATCCAGGGCAGTGAGGGCAGGCAGGTTGCAAGTCAGATCTCCAGGACTTGCCTGCACACAAGTGACACTGGAATTCACATCTCTGATCTGAAAGAGAGGATGGAAAGAAAGCAAGGAAGCTATAGTGGGCCAAACACGAGGCATTAGTGAAAACAGAGCTCACTCTGGAATTGGTAACATCAAGATGTCTACATCCGACACTGCACGGAAATCAAAACCTTAATGAGAAGGGGATGGAAACGCAAAGAAGCCAACAATAAAGGACTGAGGGTTCAACTTCATCCGAAGTCTCCTTCTGCATTAACCTGTGCCATTCTCCCTACCTCGAACCCAGGGCAGAGCATTTAGACCCAGGGGACAGATTTTGTGCTGGGAAGAGAGGACAGTGGGAAAACAATAGTGTTTTGTCAGCTTTTCCAGACTGCCCAGACAGGCTGCCAAGTGAAGCACTGACAACCTGAGAAGTTTTAATACTGGCAGGCAAGAGTTTTGTGTGGAAGGGGAGGGAAGAAAAAAAAAAAAACAAACCAACAAAACAACATACCACCAAACCAAAACCAGTTCATATTCCCTAATCTACATATTTCAGTCATATGCAGTATCACAGCTGCAATGGTAATTGCTAAATCTGAACCTATACCCTAGTGGACAAACCGTCTCGTCAATAATTGTTCTGCAGAATCAGAATATATTGTGGATAGAAGTTATCAGTTATGGGAAGGTCAAATTTGCATTCAGCTTATTAAAGAAAGATTTTATACACGTTATGGGATAGGTATCCATTCTGCAGTTGTACCCATATGCTTTCCCATTTCGTTGGGGAAGAATTTATTGACAAATTAGTAAAATAAATTCATACCGTTCAACAGAGAAGCTGCAAGGAAACAGAGAACTAGATAAGTAATGGTATTGAAAGTCTGATCCTTCGAGAATTGTTTCAACAACTAGTTATGAAACTAATAAAAAATGAGGGTTTCAAATATGTAGAATAGCTTTGAAGTTCCTGAAAATCCCCGTCCACACCTGCAACACAAGGATCAAAACTCAGAAGAAAAATTGATTTTTAGTTCTTTTTGAATAACCACTTGTGTCTTTTGTTTTCGTATTTTACACAGAAAATGAATTCACTTAAAATCTGGCCTCTTGTCCCGCTCTGACAAGACTTCATACTACATCTAGTACCCACTCAGATTATGATGCAGTGATATGTAACAGCCCCAAGCTTTTTTAGATACTACTGTTTAATGATGTTAGCAAAGGACAAGAATTGTGTCTCGGAACACCAAATCTTCCATCTAATACAGAGAGAACTAGCCCCCAGCTTCCCACCACCACTTTTTTTCTGCTGGAGCTGAATTACCAAGCCTATTTTCTCACCGAAGCAGTCTTACAGCATGTAACCTGGCAATTAAAATCAGAGGCATAATTTGTCTAGACCTCCGTTATACAAGTAAGAATTTTCTCTCGAGTGTGCGCAAGTGAGGCTACAGCTATAGAAATGGCTTTATGCTCTGACAATCTCATTACTACAACCCCTGAACGGTTTCAGCATAAGATACAGAAAGGCAAAATATTCCTTCATAATGTATTACACAGAGCAACCACCCTTCATGATGAAGGCTGTGGTAGCTTTACAAAGCACACGTTTTATTAAACGACAATATCTTATGCCAAAATGGACTACAGGCATACCAGGTAAAATTTTCCTACTTACATCTTTAATCACCAGGGCTCCAACTGGCCCTGAAAACCACAAGCTACCTTACAGGCTTGGACATGGACTTCTGGAAACATGTCAGCTACGCAGCAACTCCCTCAAGGGAAGAAGGAGTAGAGAGCTTCATCATCATCATTCCTCTCAGCAAGGCAACTGCTCTCAAGTGCACACCCCCTAGTCTAAGTAAACATTAAGGATTCCAGCACAGAATCTAAGCCTTAATTACAAGCCAGCCTCTCTGTTGTGGCAGGATAATTGGTGGACCCTGGAACCAAACACTTTCATGCTTGCTAATGCACTGAAACACAGTGCTAACGTAACACGTCTAATTATTCCATTATATAGGGAATAATTTTGCTACTAATATACTAAGTCAAGGGACATTTTAATAACAGAGCCTTTAGTCCTGTCTATAGTGTACAAACTAATTTATAACCCTGTTCTAGCAACTGCTGATACAATTCTGCATGCAAACTATTTGTGTAACTACATATATAAAATACACCCGTGATTATATACATACACGTGTGTGCATGCGCTTGCTCTGTGGAGACACCCAAGAATGAATGTCTTCTACATCCCGCACTACTGCATTTTCTCCTACCATAAGGGCAGCTGCCAAATGATCTAGCAGTCACGACTCCGTATGAGAAATCACTAGATCAATGGAAAAGCAGTATCCCATTATGCACTGAGTCAGTAGGGAGGTACAGCTCTAGCTCTCTATTCATGATCTGCTAGTAAGCATATCTGCTTACATAACTAATAAGCTCAACAAAATTTCTTTCATGTAAACACCAGATCAGTTCCACAGTGTTTACTACTTTCACCAGTTCACTGTTGGCCAAGTGATTTATCTTCATTAACACAAGTACTAAAACTTCATCTAGCAGGTCAGAATTTAAAGAGCCACAGCTCATCTCACAACATAAAACCTAATTTCGTTGCAGTTACATCAGCTCAGAAGACATTTCACTGCTTTCCGCAATTCAAAAGCGACTCATCATCTAACAGAAATAAATAGCTTCAGCTGCCCAAGAACATTTGCTCACACTTTCAGTGCCTTCCAACAGAGTGGGAACACCAGTTTACACTGTCTCACTGTACACTGGAAGGATTTTAAGCCATCACATTCCTCCTTGACTGGTTTGCCCGCATTCTTTCACTGAATCCATTATCAGAAACAGTCCTCAGACCTGTTTCCCCAACTTTTTGGCTCATGTCTTAATCCCTTCAGTCTTAACACCGAATCTGGATTATAAAAAAATCCAGGAAGATATGATTCTGTACCCACAAAGCTTCTTCAATAATTCCTCTTTTCTAAGGGCAAAGAAGTTTCCAAGTCATTTGCTGCAAAGTCAGGGATCCTTGTGAACCTCAGCCAACAATTCAACCCTGCGATGCTGCTCGCTGTGTATGGGCTACAAATGTCCCTCTGGCACCTTTTGCAAAGGCTCCCCAACATCTAGGGAACTCCTATTTCCACAACAGTGCATTAACAGAAGTAGTCTCAGGGCTGGTTGCAGCCTACGCATTACTCACCTGTTTTACATTGTATCCTGCTTTTGCACTAGTTTCAATGAACATTACATTCAGCTCTTTGGCTTTTCTTTCTCCTTCCTCAATGGACACTTGTCTGGGGAAGATAACACAGAATGAGGAAAAAAAAAAAAAAAAAAAACAACAGACAAACACCTTGAAAATTAAGATTTTGTCTTCAACCCAAGGGGATGACTGCTTCATTAACAGTTCTGAAAACATTTAACGTTTTTTTCCCTGCATACAGATGCCACATACTGAGCACAGTTATAGACAAGTATCACCATTTCAGTGTATCAGGTGGACGTCTATGGCACACCTGGCTCCCAAAGTAGAACCTGGCTTTCCACTGGAACAGCAAAGTGGGCCAATGAGACTTCTCCAAATCCCTGTCCAGGAGGCTATGTTTTTATGCCTGAACAATTAGCAATCAATAGATTTTAATACCGCAATAACAATTGTCAACTTGCAGTCTACTGAACTATTTTAATAAAGGACCACACAACTACCTCATATCAAATGAATTTTGTTCTGTTTTCCCCTGGCTAGGTGTCCCACCCATTAAGCAGTCTGCTACAGCAAAAACCAGGGGAAACTTTGGTTCAAGAACTGCCAAACAAAAATCATGAGGTATATGAGGGGCGTATGTGTACATAAAGAATTCTTAAAATGATGTTATAAATCTGAAGTAAGGGTCACAAGTGAAGCTGTTCTGAGGAAATGAGGATTTCAATCAAATCCAGAATACTTCCCTCATGCTTTTGTTTTACCTTTGTGACTCTACTCATTTGTGTTAAGAATACCATAAACTCAGAATAAGCAGAGTACACAATGCAGCAAAAGCTGAAGATGCACAACTTCTAACAAAAATATTTAAGTTTGCCAACTTATGAAAACTCCTGAAGAGTTTTAAAAGGGAGGATTACTTGCACCTATCACTTATTATCTGAGCAAACGTATTAAGCACGCATGTTTGTAACGACTTCAGCTTATTCATTCACTAATGGAGGTTGCAGTTAACATTCCATTCTCCCCCGACATCCGAGCAAGCTGGTGACAGTTTCTCGATTCATTCACAGCATCGTGCTGGAAACTTGTGCTTAACCAAATGAAAGAAGTTTTAAAATTGAGATTTCTCTAGTCACAGCCATCTCCAGCATAGTTAAAACAAGCTTGAGGAGTTTGGAGGGGCGCGGCAGGGGAATACAAGTGTTCTTTTTAAAATAGTTGTCTAGGAGAAAACAGCAGCAGATTAAAGAACATCTGAAAGATGAGTTATTCCTCCGTACCTCTTATCTGCTAGATCTGTTTTATTTCCCACCAGCATAATGATGACATCACTGCCCCTTTCCGTTCTGACATCATCAATCCATTTTGTTGTTTGCTGGAACGAGTTTACATCTAGCAGAGAACAGTGGAAAGGATTATCACTGCAGGTATTCGTCACAGATCACTAGTAAATACACCTGTAAGCCTCAAATAAAAGCTTCATATTCTCTGGAATTGGCATAATAGGGTGATGAAGAACCAGCAAGTGAAACCCTAAGTCTCCCACACTGAAGAACAAGAAAACTTTGGCATTAATTTCAAATGGGCTACTACTTCATTACAGGTGAATTCAAAGCCAGGGAGTGAACTGAGTTGATCTATAATTTGATTTTGACAGCATCTAAAATAAGAAGTCTGATGACTGTGTTTTAGACCAGTTCTCTCTTTTTTAGTTCAACATATTTTATATAGAGAATGGGGATTAATGTGACATTGCATTCTACGCTGCTCATGACTCGTGCATCTACAGCAAGAGGTTCCTACAGTTTCACTGCTTCTCAAAACTACTTAATACCGGCTACACATTTTGTACAGCTTAATCACTTTTTACTTGCTAGGTTCAGGATTTTCTCTAGGAAATAGAGTTATACAACATGCTAGCATCTCCTGTATTGTTGAACAGCGAGTTCAGAACAGTTTCCAGATCATCTGCATAAAACCAGAAATACAAATTTAACCTATCCACAGACACTTTTCCTTAATGATACGCCCTTAAAAGCTGCAAGGTAAGAATTTTAGGAAGCTATCTTGATATAATGAGACAGCACGTTGTTTGAAAAGTTGCATCCCATAAGGAAAAAAGAGTTGTGTAGAAGCTGCCACAGAGCTCAGCATTTGCCAGTTAGCTACAAAGAGCATCTGAGTTGCCAAAGCAGTACTTAAAAAAGGGGAGGCTCTGCAGCAGTTCTTGACAAGTATTGATTTTTTTTAATGGCTTCTACTGCATAGTAATATATTGTATGCTAGACAGTCAAGACTTGATCACTTGCCAGCGTCTTAATTCTTCTCTTTACTACTTGGTAATATTGAATTTGCTAGGTCAGTAAAAAAAAAAATTCAAAGTTCACAGCTAACCTGTAATTTTAGCTCAAATGAAAGTGCTATTTTTAACAATTAAAGCTTTTATAGTTAAAGCCCATATTCCTGCTGTAATCTTCTAGTATTTATAAATCAAAGGACAAGCACTTTTGCATTTGTATAGAATTAGGTCATTGCTCTCAGTCAATTCCAGTTTAGAACTAGACTGTCTGAAGGTTTAGTTCCCCTAAAACAAAATTTCTGTTCTTTGTAAATACTGGGGGGAGGGAGAGAAGGAGAAGGGTTGAAAAGGCACTAATATTTTAGTTCACAAAAATGTACATACCTTAGTAAGAAATGAAAGAGCAATTGTTAAAGGATAAGGGGTCAGTGGTAAGTTTTACATACTGCAAAATGTGAAAGTGACTAATTCAAATGAAAATGTGATGTTAATGCATTTTCCCCCCAGCCCATGCCCAGAATTTTTTTTTGGAGGGGGGAGGGTAAATGGAGTGAAGCAAGCTACAGCTATCAGTGCAAAGTCTCTAATTTAAGAGTTCAGATATCTATGAACATGATTCAGGTGTTTGAGACCAAAAGTCATAGGTGATATTATGATCAAAAAGCAGATGAGAGAGGGTAAAGTGCAACAAGACCAGCCAGGACTCAAGGCTTCAGGAGAACGTGATCGGAAAGGGTTACAAAATGATGTCATTTGTAGGACAGTTTATACATTACAACAGCAGCAATCAGGTGGCTAGCTTAAAACTTGACTACAATAAAAAAAAAAAATTTTTCCATGCCAGAACGAAGAACAAGCAGATGACTGTGATAGGACATGCAAAGCTAGGCTAGAAGATGAAAGGGGCAGAGTATTAGAAATGCAGAATTCCCCCCACTCACTTGTGATATCATAAACAACAACTGCAACAGTGGAGTCACGAATGTAGCTAGGAATCAAGCTCCTGAACCGTTCTTGACCTGCTGTGTCCCATAATTGCAACCGTACCTAACAAAATCAGTCAAACAAGCAAGAAAAATAAGAAAAAGGTCAAACCCAGTGCAATATACCTACTTGTGATATCGTAAACTACTACAGCAGCAGCAGAGTCACGGATGTAACTGGGAATGAGGCTACGGAAACGTTCCTGACCCGCAGTATCCCACAGCTGCAACCTGATCTGTGGGTGGGAGAAAATTAAAAAAGCCAAACTGCCACTAAAAATAAAAGAGTAAATAAATTTTACTTTTTGAAAAAAGCTAAATAAAAATTATAAACTCATGCAGGAGATGACTGGGGACTGGGGGGAGCAGCAGCATACTGTCTCCTTTACAGCTCTCTCTCCCAAGCGCTAGCAGTAGCCAAACTGGTATATGTGCACCTATCTTGGCTTTCCGCTGTCTTTGCTTTTTAAAAAATGCTTCCCTTCCAAAAGGGGAGAAATAGAATTGCTCAGCTTTCAAACTGAGAGGACCAACAAGAAAACTGAGGTAACTGTTCACCTGCAGTTCTGCCTACACAAGATTTTCATGCTCTGCTGCTATCCTTCCCTCAGGACTCAAGCATATAAACCTCCACCGTCCTGGAGGATGGTCGCTGGTGGAAGAATCAGACCATGCACTGCACTTCTCTAAGGAAGAGCCTTCAGCTGCTGTCAAAGCCCTGGGAAAGCTACTAATGTGAATTTTTCAAGGAGGATAAAATACTAGTTATGACTCTCTATTTAAGCCTTAGCCACTCTGCAAAGTAACATGCACACAGATGAGGCTGAATGTCTCTTACCATCAAGATTCTGACAGAAAAGGCAAGATATACTAAAAGCAACATGTATGGCAAGATGTGGAAGGGCCAGTTTTGCTATGGAATGAACATGTCATCAGTGAAGCAGTTTCAATGCAATCACATTTATTGTGAGTTTATACAATACCATAAGCTTATGCAGCACTGCACAATTTGCTTCTGCAAATAGCTCAATGGCTGAATTTCTTAATTAAGAATCTAAGCTCATTTTAAACCCCAGTCTTGTTCCACAAAGGAGTAATTTCATTTCAGGAACTGGAACCACACCAAGCTAAGAAACAAGTATCATTTCTGGATTACTACTGAAGGCAACCTTCTTTTTAAACAAATAATATTAAGAACATCAAGCTAGGTATTAACTGACAACATTTGGCAATTTATATTTTATCTTTCTGTCTTGTCACATCAAAAACTGAAGGCGTTTAGCATGGTCCCCTTCTCCAAATTCCCACCATTATGCACCCCTCAAACTATCTGTATAATCTGTAACACCTTCTGCCACTTGTAAAACAGCACTCGTGAGCCCTCCACGGATGAACCAAATGGTGATTTCCCATTGCCCCAAACAGAGAAGGGAGTTGTCTCCACAGCCCTTGTCAGTCTGGAAGCAGCTGGTAGATGAAGGCTCAGTCTGTACTTCCAAGTGATCTCAGAACTGTGGGCTGCACAATTACAACAGATGCTGATCCTCATTCCTACTGTACATGGAGAAGTGCAACAAAAATCTTACTCACTGTTCGATCCTCCAAATACATGGTTTTCGATAAGAAGTCAATGCCAATTGTTGCCTGTAAAAAAAAAAAAAAAAAAAAAAAGAGAAAAAAGAAAAAACACTACCTCAAATAAAATGTCAGAACAACTGTAGCGATTTTCAGGGGAGCGAGCATTACTGCCACATCAGAATTCAGCACCTGTAGCACATCCGCAAGAAAAATATGCTGGTTTTCTTACTTTCAACATATAGCTCTACCTATGAGTATGATTCAATAAGTAGTTTCCTTAATATCCATAACCAGAAAAGTATCTTAAAGCACAAAATGTTGTTAACCTTAGCTTCGGTTTATGCATATTGACAGTTTAATCCATACAGTCAATATGGGTATCAGCAAGGATTTTTATGCACATTACCTAAGTTAGTGTCCATCAGCTGAACGAGGATATCTGGGCACACTGTATTCTTCCTAACTGCCAAATATCTTAATGTATCTTACCTTTAAGCCTTTTTCATTAAGGCTAAGGTGGACATCTTCACATCTGCTGCAACACAAGGGCACATGCACACACACAGCCCCCAACAATTACTAAAGCTCACTGCAGCATACCTGCATCCAAGTTTCTAGACACTAGTGGGAGCTTTGCATAAAACATCCTTATATATGTTTAAACGAGCAAAGCACTACTAAGCACTATCAACAGCTGCTGCTTAAACGCATGATCTTCACCTCATTTTTCAAGGCTGCAGTGAGGGTGAATACAAGCTCTAGGAGTTCCTTTGCAGCACGGACACAACCGAGCTGACCTGCTGGGGCTATAAGGCTGCCCTGGCTTCAGCAGGACACTGAGCATCTCAAGCAGCTGCGCCGCTCAGCAACATCAACAGAGCCTGGAAAATGTTCCAAACAAATTGATTTTAAAAGAAAAAAAAAAAAAAAAGAGAGAAAAAACCCAACAGGTAAGAGGTAAGTCACTCAGCTAGGGCAAAGAGGCTTGATACCACCTCTTCCCTGCTCTCCCACACTGAAGCAGGTATTTCTAATGGAGAGTCTATTTTACTGTATATGCTCCATATTGTCAGACTGCTATTATGCCCCCACTATATATCCCTATAATTAATTCTTTGTATTCTGCCAGTTATTTTACATGGTAGGAATAAAGAATAGAGCCAGCCAGCCCGCTTGTGAGCAATAAAAAAAAAACAGCTGCAAATGAATCAAAAGAGCAGAACTGAACAATCCATACTGGATTTCCATTTGCAACTAAATAGAACACATCAGAAAACAAACTTCCCTGGCTAGATCAGGACAGCAGATTTGGAGTACCAGAGATGCATACGGGAAAAATAAATGGTGGATCCCAAGACAGTTACCCAGTGATTTTTCACCTGTCATCAACAACTGTGACATTACCAGTTCAGAGAGATAATACTGAAACTGTAAGGCAGATATGAGAAGCCACAGAAGACTAATGCAACAACATGCTTCCCTTCTGCTTTTGTTTTCCATTGTTTTGGTAAAGGGTACTCCTCGGAAGATTGCCTCAAAGATGATTCTATTTTCCCTCATGTCTATTTGATTTTGCTGTACAGAAGAAAAGCTACAAAACCCTTAAGATCTTACACCATATATACAAATCAGGATCCCATTCTGGCTGATAAACTGCTGGAGACTCAGATTTTCTCTGCTCTCAGTAGGAGCTGACACATCAGCTGCAAAGCCTGAAACCTGCCTCAGCCTGTACTTCATGCCATCCCTCCCACACAGCCACACAGCAGCCAGGGCTCTGAAGCTCACTCGCTGCCATAAGAAGTCTCTATATGCCTGGTAGAAACGCAAGTACCACACAGAAACGCATTGGGTCAGTGAAATACCTGCACTTGGATGCCCACGGCATGGGAAATGCAACAGAAAGGCAAAGCACAAAACCTATTTTAGATCTGGGCAATGAAAGTATTTGTGCTAATCACATTGAAAAGAATGTATGGCAGGTCTGCTACTTTCAAGCTGTGAAATGGCTCGACCTAAGGCCCCACAAGCTTTAAGAATTACATGGAATAACTTACAGCCAAATGTATTTGTGTGTCTGTACTGTTCTGACCATGTCATGACAATACAGAGAAGAAGCAGATGTCAAGGAGCAGATTTAAGCACTCTAGATCCCACTTTTTAGTAAAATAGGTAACCTACAAAGAGGCATTTTGTCACAATTCTGACAGAAGGCATAAAAAAACCCTGGGGGTTCTTTAGTTGTAAGGAAGAGCTGTGCAATGTATGAGTAGAGGAAAAATCTGCTTACTGATGGGGAAAAATATATGGACATGAAACTAAGCTAATTACCTTAATTAAGGTGGAGGCAGGTTTAACCTACTTGTGAAGTGCTGTGCACCACATGGAACAAGCAGGAACTAGGCATGCTCTGAACATGCTGCAAGGTACTCTAAGTCCCAACTGCAAGTTTAAAGCAGAACAAAAAAAAGCTTAAGAGGGCCACTCTATGGATGGGGTCATGTACAAGAACACATTTTAATCCATCTGTCCTCGCAACACTAGTGTCTAATAAGGAACTGTTGTTACCCTATTTTATAGACGATACTTGCTGACACAGAATTACCCAAGACTATGCAAGGAAGCCTGAGGCAAAGCAAGAACTTGAATTATCTTTCAAGTCACCAGCCAGCGTTTCAACTCAACTTTGTCTTCCCTCTTCCCTCCTCCAAGAGGCTGAACCTAGAGGGAAACGTGGCCTGTAATTCTCTTCTTGCATAACACAGAATCATCACGTTTGCCAACGTTGGTCTTTCATTACACATCACATACGGTGCCACAGAACAAGTTAAAAATCTATCCCAGCGTGTCCATGGAGAGAAATCACTCCTGGTAGAATATACACCACCAATGGCACAATTTTACTTCAGGTGTTTGGGTTTCCTTGACACAGTACAGCCAGTTCTTGTTTGATTCACAAATGCCGCTTTCATGAAAACAGCTTGTTAATAAGCTACAGGCGCAACAGCTGAATTCCTCTTACCTAGGAGCAAAAGAAAACTAATGCACAGCACAGATTTTATTAAACAGCAGCTTTCTATTTTTACCAACTGAACACAAAAACCCTTGTTCAAATGGTAGCTTGTGGCAGCTTTCAGAAAATATGCATTCAAGATTCATCAGAAATGTCCAGAATGAGCAAATCATCCATCAGCTAACCTACAGCTACAGTTAACCACGTACCCGGTTTGATCTGCATTATCATTCAAGTACTTGGCTTTAAGAGGTGTCTATATAATCCCAGGCATCAAGAAATTTATTTTCTAGTTTGACACTAACATGTGGCATGATTTTGGCCAAATTACTGGAGGTTTTATGACTCATTCTTTCTTCCAGCTAGAGCAAAATAGGACATATTGCCCTACCTCAGACATGACTTCAGTAAAATAGAGGTCTTTGGATGAATGACACTGTACCAAGTACATTAACATCCAAACTAGGCACGCATCAGTGATAGCTAAATTGAAGCCACCTTGTAAGCCCTCAAGATTTCTTACTGGTTTAAGTCCCACTCATTCATTTTGCAATCATTTAGTATATTATGTCAGACCAGCTTCCCATGGAGACAACTATATTATCACGAAGCACAGAGGGTCAAACCTCTTCAAGAAAGAACTAGGACACAAGCTCCGTAGAGAAAAGGAGCAAACCTGAAAGAAAAATACTGTGGGAAAAAACCAGATTAAATAAAAACTGCATTCACATGTCCATGTAATTACAGTGGGTAGAATTTGAAAGGATGTTTGCTCCCTTGAGAGCAATGATGTGTACTCTAGCCCTCCTACAACACAAGTTTTGCTTCTCCCACAGTTAAGTGAGAACTCCCATCTCATTCTACCCAACTTGCCTAGCAGCAGCAATGAGGAATTACTGAAGAGGCAGGAAGGAAATTGTTAAGGGGTAGAAAGATTTAAACAAGATACTTGGAGACACTAAGTAACAGAAGAGTCACAGTCTTATTTTTTTCCCATTACCTCCTCCTCCCATCCCCCTAAAAAACCCTTCACTTTCATCAGGGAACAGATTTTTCTCAGCTTACTGTATTCAGAACGTCACCAACTGTAACCAAGTCAGGAAACGTGTTCTGCTTGGAAAAGACACACTTTAGGAAACTAAAGTACTTTTATAGCTTGCCACCTTTTCAAGCTCATCCTAAGTTCTGGTACTGGGCAACGATTGCTCTCCTACAATTTAGAAAAATTAGCTTGCGGCAACTTGAACTGACTTGTCATCAAACCCAAAGCAGTAAGGGGGCTGCAGGGCTGACCGGAATAAAAGACAACCACTGCTTCAGCCCCAACCTTTCCAACCCAGTCCTGTTTAAATAACAAATAAGCAAGCATAAATAAGCAGTCACAGGATGGGGACGTGCACAACAACCAGTTTTGTGGCCTTTGTTCCAGCAGACAACACAAAATAGTGTCCTAAAGCACACCCAGTCTTACAATCCCCTGCTTTCTGCTCCTTGTTCACCCCAATGAAGAACCTCTTGTAGCTCAGCTTACTTCTTTTTAAAAGAGCTGGGGACCTGTTACATTTTTCCCCCGCAGAGGCATTAGACCTGTGATGGTCTGGTAGCAAATGGTGAGAAAAAAAAAAAAAAACAAAACCTGGTAGACTTAACAACTGCTATTACTTGGGTATAGCTAAGAAGCCTATCCTTTTGAACCACAGCTCATCCTGCTGCAATTAGCAGCTAAACTACTCGAGCAGAATCTAACACTGAAATGCCATTCTGAAAGGTTATTAAAATACAGAGCTTCAAGAGTTTACAGTTAAGAATTTGGTCAGCATACCAGCTATTATCTACTGCAATCAAATGGATTCTTCCTGCGATGGAAGACACGGCAACAGAGGGGCCTTACAGAAGACAATAATACGGATTAATTTACCTGGTAGGTGTTGTCAAAGCTGTCATACATGAACCTGGTGATCAAGGAAGTCTTCCCCACTAAAAGAAGAAAAAAAACACAGATTCAAGGAACAATTTTAGTGCAAGTTTTAAGGAAGTGATTTAAAAATAGTTTCAGGACAAGTCTTACTCTGTGTCCAACAGATCCATACTGTGCAATTAAACTTCCTACAAGCAAAAGAGCAGTTATTTGACTTTACAATTGCAAAGTCACTAGTAGGCGCATTTTTTCTGAAAAAGGTTGGCTCCTGCATCATTCCCAAGCACTAGTTTTACTCTTAAATGTGTGATTTGAGATAAAAATTGAAATAATTTGACTGTTGCAGTTTCTACCAAGTCATTCAGAAATTTTAGTTGAACTCAATGAACAAATGTAATAGGTCTGACAACTCGTACAACAAATTATTATAAACAAGACAGCTCTTCTCGTTCATAAAACAAGGTAGCTACGTCACTTTAAAATACATCTTGCTGAGTATCTCCTCAATGTCACACTCTCCATATTTGTCACAAAAATAGCAGTCCCTGCTGTAGTATCATGGTAGCACAAGATTGAAGAGCATCATTGTTGAGAGGCTTGTTTACCATCTGCCTACAATCCCTGCAGTCCTTATCACTCCATTAACTTCACCCTTCCTTTGACAACATATTCACTACACTTTTTTGTATAAGCAGGTTCGTATGCTGTTAAAAATGCCATTATCCACGCCAGTGATGGCTGCAGCTCGTGACAAGTATATTCACTTGGCTGTTCAGCATTAAGATGTCAGTTGGGCTCTGAAGGCAGCACTGCAGCATTTGCAGGCACACCTGATAGTCACAGAGACATGGGCGAAGCCTTTTTCATGCAGCCATTCGTGATGCTGCAGCTCCTCTGTAATTGCAACTCAGCTTGCCCAGGTTAAATCACAAACTATGTCAAACTACGTCAAGATCTTCATTTCATAACAGAGATCTACATAAACTGTGTGTATCGTAACATTCCAGCCAGGTATCAGACTACTTTGTAATCTCATTTTCCTTAAAAGACAAGTAGCATGAGGTTCATTTTAAAAACAGTCATCGTCACAACAGTCACTTTCTACTCCTGTAAGACCAACAATACAGCTGAGCTGGGACAAAGCCTAACTCATATTCAATGCACAAGTTTTTCCTGCTCCATGCCATCTTCATCTGGAGGGGACCAGCAAGATATGCAGGAACTGGAACATCTCCATCTGCCTCATTTCAATATGTTTATTGAATTGTAGGCAAATTATTCAGGAAGCAACTGAAGTTACTCAAGAATACATCACCTCCCATTGTTTTGTTCTCATCAACTTGCAGTTGGAATTTGCCATCTCCCACCAGCAGGGCAGAAGAGCTCTATGACTTACATTAGCCATCAAACATTGCAGGTACAGATAAAAGGCAGTTTGATGTGCACAAGCCAAAGCTTGCATTCTTCAAACAAGCTTCCAGAGATGTTAGTTCTCTGCAAGGGTGACCATCAAGACAGCAGGGGAATTTAAGCCATTTTGGGGGTGGGTTGGTTTTTTTTGGTTGTTGTTTTTGTTTTGTTTGGGGTTTTTTTTTTTTTGGGGGGGGGTAGACTTGTTT
>JAVKLA010000026.1:25852949-25906841 GCA_034782735.1 Sagittarius serpentarius
CCCCCCCCCCAAGACTTGTTTGTTGGGGTTTTTTTTAAATCTTAGTATAAAACTTTCAACAAAATCTCCAGTATCATACTTAAGCAACATTTTCATCCATCTGCAAACTTAACTCTGCAGAAGTGCTAAACTAACAAACAAGAATCCAGCCTCTGACAAAAAGATTTTCCCAAGTCAAAATTTGAACTCCTGTGTGAATTTTTAATGTATTCTGCTTCATAGGCATAATCAGGTTTCCCACAAAGTTAAAAAACTCCCTTTGCAAAGGCAGACCAAACATTCTCTTCAGTGACTAGGTTTACAGAAGCAACACATCTCAGGTGGGCAGGATTCCTGAGTCCCCTATTCAAATTTGTCCCAGGACGCCACAGATGTGTTGAACAACAGCACAAACTGGTGCAGGACAAAAGCCACGGGCTGCGAAAGGAGGAGGGTATCACTCCAGACCCAGCAACAGCAACAGTCCTCAAGAGACATAGATGAGCAAATCCAATACCTTCCCACTGCAGCACACACTATAAATCCCAGTAATGGGTCTGCGGCACCACGAACAAGCTGGCTTTTCCTCACGTGGCCACTGATGCAAACAGCCAAATTTAATTCTTAAGAGGTGCAAGGGGATGTAATCAAACCCATGAAATAATTCACTTTGGTAAGTCACAACCCCTGAAGAGCACTGAAGTCTTCTGGCAAATCATTTTCCTTCCTGCTGTACACTGAGATGTCTTGGAAGGAGTCTGCCTAGAAACCATAAAATCTGAAAAAGATTTTCTGTTTCGTAGTCCTGCAGCTTCCCTACCCTGCCTTTACTCATTTTACAAAAAGAGGGCAAAAAAGGTGCCGCTTGGCTTGCTTATATTTAAATATCTGCTTCAGCCACCTTTGGCTAGCGTGTGTTAATGCACTTCAGTTCTAAGACCTTTCTTCTCCAGACCAAGGTTTTCTTTACATAGTGTGTCAACAGGCACCAGATCAAGTTAGCATTAATACCAACTGCTGAGTTTTAATTCTACCATGACTACTGAAGCACCACCGTTTCTCCTTTAAAAAAAAACTTGCTTTAAAAAATCCTGGCAGAAGTGAAAGCCCACAATTCCCACTGTATCTATAATTAAAAGTCAGTGAATCTTCTCTTCAGAAATTCACAAGTTTAAATTACATAAACAGACACCTTGTCCAGAGGGTTACAAGCTCTAAATATTCCCTCTTTAAAAGAGGCACTCCTAATACCTAACACCATCTCACCTCTCCCCAGCCTCCCCACACACACCACCCTGCCTACCAATGGCAGAAACTATCCCCAGCCCTACAAAAAATAGCCGGATGAATCACCTTAGGATTCATATACCATCTGTTGCACACTAAAGTGATGTGGATGCATATGCTGATTCTCCTGAGGAAGCCATGCTGCTGTAAGCCGTGTTTCAGAGAGCTTGAATAGAGAATGAAAACACACAGAAATTAATCTATTGTCAATTATGTTGATCACAGTTCTCCCATATGGAGGCACAGCACAGGCCCCTGGGCTAGTCATAGCTAAAGCACTGTCACACATGATTTTGAGAGTATACCAAGTACTTAAACATGCTAACTGTATTTATGATGGACCTAACACAACAAACTAAATTCCTGGTGAGCATAATCCCTTACGAAGGGAAACCTCATTGTGCAGCTAGCACACCACAATCTGCAGAAAGAAATAGCTGATCTTTTCCCGCTCCCTTGGCAGAGCAACAAGGGCAGGCCACGGAGCCACGGTTCACCATTTCCTTTTGGAGTTGAGCCCCTGGGCCCTTGGATGGGTTTTCTTTTTACATCAGTTTTTATTCAGAATGTCATAATGGAGTGTTAAGCCCCTGTGCATGACTTTGAAAATAAATAAAAATAACAATAGTAAAGAACATTCCCAAAAAAGAACCAATTTATTGACTGAGGATCTGCAGAAGAGTTTGAATCCCATTCTGTTACGTATTTTCACTTGCTTGCTTTTCTGTCTTGCTGGCTGTATGTTTATCGAATTCACAGAAGGCATTAATTTGGGACTGATTGCAAGCAACAGAGGACAGAATCAGAATTCAAAATAATCCTGAAAAATGCAGAAGTGAACTCAAGAGGAAAATGAAGCTCAGCAGGGAGAAGTAGCAAAAGGTAATACACACAGACAAGAACAACTGGATGCTTAAAACACAGATTGTGAACAACTGGGTAAGCAATCTGGGGGTTACAACCAAAGGAAGCAGATAAGACAGTCAAGGCTTCAGCCTTGCTTCATTAAGCAGATTTTTTTAAATCTAGTGGGTTAATTTAATCTCTTGGAAAAATTTCGACACACAAACAAGTCCGGTGCAGCATTAGTCAGTAATGCAGTAGCATACGACATCCTTTAGGCCAAAATATTTCTGGTATGCTGCTGGGACAAAAGAAAAAAGAAGTGTTAACATTATCCTTAGAGGAATAAAGGTGGGAGAGGAAATGCTGCAAATGGGGTTTTACTGCAGTGCACAGCTTTGGCTGGAGCAGCAAGGGGAGTTCTGCTGGACACACTGACAGCTGCATTACAGGAAGCGAGGAAAAACCTCAAATTCAGGAGCTGAGAAGGAGCTTTCTGGCAAGAAAAAAAATGCAGCTTGCATAGTTCACACAGACCAACTGAAAGGTGAGGGACAGCAGAGAAGTAACTTACTGTTAAGGAAAGGTGGTCTAGCCTCTTTTCTTTCTGTAGATCAAGATCTAACAACCAAAAGCTGAGTCCAAAGTCCTACCAGAAAAGGCATGCAACTTTAAAAGTGAGGGTAATTAAACTCTGAAACAACCTATTCAGCTGAGAAGTGGATTCTCCCTACTTCCTTGGCATGCAGAGTTGTCAGATGTCATCCCATCGTAGGAATTTACACACAAGGCATCCGAGAATTTTTTGAAGCAGAGGGAAGTTAAGAAAATAAGTGATTAACCAAAGAAACCATTTGTTCCGACGCTGCACCTGAACGTCAATTTTTTGAACTCTTCTGTCATTAAGTGGCTGAACAACAGTAGCAGCGTGGGTTTCATTAGATGAGTTTTCTGCTCCTTCAAGCTTTTGATCTAACAAAAAGAAAGTCCACATAAACCAGCTCCTAATCACACAACTGTGGCTCAGACACCATTGCTTAAGTACACAGATGACCGATGTACACTTCTGGATGGGAAGGCAACCAGCTCCAACAGGAATTTTTAAGCCTGTATCTGACTTGCTCAGATGGTTTTCTTCAGCTATAGCAGCTCTGGAAGAATTTGGACCTAGAAATCACTGGTGGCTCCCATACTGAAACTGGTTACTCTCCTAACCATCAAACCTGAACAGCACACAAATACACACTGCAGAGCCTGCCCGCTGCTTTTTTCTGGGAGGCTGGGGGAAGAGCAGAGAGAAGTGTTTGCTGTACAAGGCAGTAAGTGGAAGCATTCATCCACGTTAATTCTGATAAGTTCCAATGTTTTAACATGTTATGGGACAGGAAGAAATAGGCTGTTCTGATATATAAAAACAGGAAACTCCTAAAAGGAACATTTGACCACTGGTTCAACACAGAAACAAGTAGAAAGCCCAAATACTAACATCCTCCTAAAGCAGCAACTGATTCAGTGGCAGCAAACAACGAAGTATCCAAGACACATCACTGAGTTAAAAGACAGGAACTTGTGAAGTTCCTATCAGCAAAATTACCATTAACTATGAGGGCCCAAATTCAAAGCCTTCAACAGCTAATTGAGTCAACCTGATCGATACTCCTTGTCTGGAAGCCTTGAGCCACTGCCTAGCACTTATTTCAGAAAGAGCATTCATCTGCAAGATGAAATCAATACGCTAATCTCATGGTTCCAGCAACTTTGATCTGACAGCAGCGACTGGAGAGATTTCAAGGTCATTCATCTGATTCTTGAAGACTGCCCTGTCCCACTTCTGGAGCCTTGCACACTGGAGATTTGTATGTCCAACGCCAACCACCACTAATGACATTGATTAATGGTGGGTACCAACAACTCCTCCCCAACAGCATGTGCAGAATACGTGCTACCGCTGGCAGCACTGCAAGCAGCACTCCATGCTGCGTACTGTAACAAGTCACCGGGGAGACCCGCAAAAGAGCCAGGGATGGAGGAGACCCGTTAGATAATACAAATCATCTCCCTGCCAGCACGGGATTAGAAGGTCATTTGTTGCCAGGCAGAATCTGCAAAGGGCTCAGGCAACAGTCAAGAGTGACCTACAAAGGAGAAGTAATTGGGATTGTGACACTTCTGCTGTATGATGTACAAGGAGCAGGCCTTACATCCCCATTTCATTTTCTTAGGCATGTACTTGACCCTTTCATACTAGAGATTCACATCTTGTCCAAGGATTCTTCCAGAAAAGTCACATTTAAATCTCCCAGTTCATACTAGTTGTTTAGAACTTTCAAAGCACCAGCAATTAAAAAAAAAAAAAAAAAAAACCAAGAAATATCTGCAAAGCAAAATAATCTTAAAACAATCAATCCAGCCTTTTCATTGCAAAGCTAAAAAATTCCACTTGACCTCCCCCAGTTCTCAGAGGCAGACCTGGTTAAGAGAGATTCAACTTGTTAAAGCGTTAAGTTAGAGAGGAAGATGAAGAAAGCCTTCTCTCCACACATACAGATACATCACAGTGTAATCTCAAAATTTCACTTTCCCTTTGCAAGATTCCTTTAAGATATGGTTGAAGAATAAATCCCAATGACACTACAACTGTCTTTTACAAATAAGCTCACCTCAAAATCTTCACTGGAAATATTTCCTTTACTAGACACGCCACAGTACAGCTTATCCAGCAGTAACTGTGGTGCTGACAAGGAACATTATTTCTTACTGAGAAGTCAAACTCAGTTCTGCCCTCAACTCTCAAAGTGGATGACCCAATACCACCCAAGGAGTCCTGTGGAAAGTTACAGCTCCAAGATCTTTTGACTACCGGCCTCACAGCAAGTTTAATGCTCAGATTTGCTGGTACTTCAGACCCAATGCTTAAAAGAGTTGCTGAAACTCAAAGATTTAATGCTAAGGATCACAGAATTTGCTAGCCCAGATCCAGAAAAAACCACCCAAGGCAACCAAAGGAAAACGCATTGCTAAGAACAATATACTGAATTATGAATGCATGAAAACCATTTTTAGATTTTTATTTAAAAAGAAGCCCCAAAAGGAGGATGCTCATAGTTGACTTAAAACGATCTGTATGAGCCAGTAGTCAAGAAGAATATTTTTAGGTATTTCAGTCTGAGATCTGAAAACAGAAATGCTGTATTAAAGTGATTAAAGCAGCTTCTTTAAAAAAAAAATCCTCCTCTGCTCTTCACTGTCAAGCTATGGAAATTTCACCCGGTTTCCCCAAAGCAAGAAACAAAACTCATTCATTATCCCAAAGACACTGACAGAGCCAGCAGAGTGCATTCACGTAACAAATTCTCAGCACGATTAAGTTTATCCAGTCACAGCTGAGGAACTCTGAGGATAGCATCAAGTCTAGTCACAGAGGACAGAGGCAAAAGGCAGAGTTGATGTGGTCTTGCCTCCTTGCTCTAATTAAAGAAGTTTTTACCCTGAAGTTGTTTTTTCCCCCCATTGATTCCACTTCTGCTGTATTGTCAAACCTCTTTTATTCTGCCATTTCTTCCTGATGCAAGACGCCAGATGAGATCAGACCAACGGACCATCTGAGCCAATTCTTTGCATCCCTAAGTCTCCAATAAATAAAAAAAATCGGGGCGGGGGGGGGGGATCAGAAGAAACACTGCAAAGAATAAACCTTCTTCAAATACATCCATGGCTCCACCCTCTGTAAGAACCCTTGTTTACAACTAAAATAAGGGAGTCTGGTAAAAAAAGTTATTTTTAATTAAAAAAACGTATGGCTATAGTTTTGGGGTTTTTTAGAGCAAAGGGCAATATTAAATGCACATTTATCAGACATTTTCAAAGTATGTTTTGGCTACGCAGGATAAAGCTGGTTCAAGGATGCCCTCCCAGCCTGGTTGCTGAAATGGAACGGCTGCCCCCATTGATTCCAGGAAATAAGAACATTTTGTACTGTTAACACTAAAAAAACTGTGCAAGTGGCTTTCGCACTACTTCAGTGATTCTTGCATTATACCAAAGCAGCAATGGCTTCTTTATGTACAAACAAAATGGTTCAAATAGCCTCTTTTAAGATAATTTATTCCCAGCCTAGTTAAAGATTAGGTTATAAATTATACTCTTGTCCTTTTAAACAGATTTGCTTCTTTAAGAAGGAATTTAAAATTCTGTTTAGGGAGTTAACATAAAATATCCAGAGAATTACAGGGAAACAAGCAAGACCCAGAAAATCAAGGAACAGTTTTGTTTTGGTTTAAATAATTTTAGTAATTCAAGAGATGTTCCATCATTTTCTACTCTAAATATATTTTATTTCAGTCATCCCAGAGAACAGAGGCAACTCACCTTGGTTTTGATTGTATTTTTCATATTCATTTGAAACAGAACAAAAAATTGCCTAAGCTTTGCAGCCGAGATCAAATACACGGCGATCAAAGGAAATTAAAGTACCTACAGTGAATCCGTTAACTTCAGATTGAGTGAAGCACAGGGATCCCTGAGCAAGAAGCATACTCTCAATAGAAAGTCCATTTAATACACTTGCAACACTTTGTCATTTCTATTTTAGTTGCAACTTC
Source organism: Sagittarius serpentarius (assembly GCA_034782735.1). NCBI lineage: Eukaryota > Metazoa > Chordata > Aves > Accipitriformes > Sagittariidae > Sagittarius > Sagittarius serpentarius. The sequence goes on from JAVKLA010000026.1 coordinate 25,859,660, forward strand.
TTTGACAAAGGAAGTTTGCAGCTACATTGCTCTACACAGGAACTATGGGCCAGTGAAGATCCGCAGGTAACTGGCTGATGCAAAACATCGATATTTATGTATTTCTTGGTCCATCATAAGGATACTTCTAAAATGCAAAAAAATAAGTCAAAGTCCTTCAAGAACTTAAAAGCAGGTTCAACAGGCTGCAGGTGACTGAGGTCCAAACCTCCACGCCCGGAGTCCTCTGCACACAGCAAATGGTAGGCAGCGGCACAGGAAACCAACAGCTGATTTGTGAACAACAGATCATCACACAGTGAAAGACAGCAGCAAAGATGCTGCTTGCAGCAGCCAGCAGTTCATACGTGATTGTAGGGGGAAAGAAGGACAGACAACAGACCAACCAATTCAGAAAGGGGTTTTTGGCAGTTTATTTGTGTAGGTTTTATGGCACCCTACCTCGAAAAGTAATTCTAGAAAGGCAGACACAATCAATAACAATGTCAAACAACTGTAGCTGACCTTTTTAGGCCAATGAATCCCTGCCAATCCTTAATTTCTTTTCAGGTCACCACCCATAATAAACCTTCCCCCCCCACCCCAGCTTTAATTAAAAGCATTATTGAAAACTGTTTGATACAGTCCTGGATCAATTACTTTGGCCTCAGGGATTGCCGGTAGTCTATAGCTCTCAATTTGAGAATCACTGGCATGTACCCACAAAGCAGAGTAGGTTAGTTAGCTTACCACTCCTGGGGTACACATCTTATACCTTGCATGTTGCTAGCACAGCTGTATCAGCCTGCACATCTCTAAAATACACTGCGATGTTTGTATGATGCTATTCAGTAATTCCAGGGACGTGCACTACGCTTATCAAAATCAGCAGTTACAAGTCTGCAAAAGGCATGAAACCAGCACCATAACATCTACAAGGTAGCAGGTAAATGGCAATGGGTTCCCTTTGATTCAAACTCAAAGGAAGCAGAAGCCCAAGGAATAACTGTCCCCTTAGAGTGTTATTTCATACAAAATATTATCTCCATTCAGTAGCCTCTTACAACCGGAGGTGCGGAGAGAAGCAAGCTCAAGCCACCATCAACACCCTGCTCCGACACCTCCTCTGTTCCTTTTCCTCCCCAAATTAAAAGAGAGCGACCGGTCAAGACAGTGAAACACAGGCAAACGTGCTAAAATTCACTAGCGTAAGGCCAGTCAGGATTTTCTCTAACTCTACTACCTCTTCCTTCATCTTTGAGAAGATGTATCACCCTTCCCAGCTGAAAGTCGCACCCTTACACATCTTTCACATCTGCCTTTGTGGTCTCCAGCACTGGCAAAGACATTCCACATCGTACTTGGTTACGACAGCTTGGACTGACCAGGCATTATTTCTTATCAGAACTTTCAAGAGATGACTCCCCAGAAACTGGCAGCAGAGGAATCCCATAGTCCAATTTCATTCCCATAGCAGCCTGCCCAGCCTTAGTGAACTACAGGGAAAAGTGTACTTTGCAATTTCCTATTTTCTATTTACATTTTCCTATTTTCTATTTACATGTTAGCCACCAGTTGACAACTGTAAGAAATAACTAATCACAGCCATCACCATACTTGTTTAAAGACTATTTATATCAGAAGCAATCAAAATTAATAACTCTACAGAAATTAATCAACTGGAAAATAAAAAAAAGCCCAAGGTAATCCTGAAGCATATCACCTTTTTTTTTTCATCCCAGTCCATAGTACTGGGCATTACACAGAATCTTAAGATCTTTACAAACTTTGAAATCCTAAATTTATAGTGTCAATTAGCATCAGTGCCCAATCCTTTCGCTCAGGTTAAGACGTGCTGCTCATCATCTAGCTCCTGTTCAGGCAAGGTGCTGGGGTTGATCCTCTTAAAAATTAGTTGTGGGGTTTTTTTAAACACACATTGTAACACCTTCCCAGACGAACAGTAATAGCATTGCCCCAGTTAAGAAAACTGAGAGCAAAGGCTCTACACAAAATGGTGATGAATTTAATGAGATACAGCATCTGACCAATGAACCAGTGAAATGACCAAGATGGTAACTGGCCTCAGAAACACACCCTTTCCCCTCCCCTCTAAACAGAGCCTCAAGTATTCTGAAGTACTGAAAGATAATGAACAAAAGTAACTTATTTTCTTATTTTAAATTTGATTCACTTAGTCCTTACAAAGATTCTATCCAAACTGGACTATTCAAGTCAAGCTGAGACAGTTTTATTACAGCTGAGCATCTGCTTAAGGTACAAAGGCAAGCTTTACTCATTATTACAATTAAGTAAGAAACAGCATGGCCAGAATTTTGCTGCTGAGGAAATTACCATTTTTGTTTTACCATGTAACAATCAAATGCCTGGAACTTCGGTCAACTCTGTGTGATGGAAGAATTTCTGAGCAAAATATTTTAAAGCCTCAATATCTCCGCAGTTCCCAGCAACTTCACAGACCAGAAACTGTGACATCAGCCTTTTAGCTCACTAGACAGCCTTCAGCACTCCAGCGTTAAAAAAAGCCTGCATTTAACAAACTAGAACAGACCATAAGCTAGGTATACAAGCCTAAATGGATGGTAGGAAGCATGCATGAATATTTATGACTGTCTGGTGCAGAACAGCAGGAAGGGAAGCAACAGAGTCAAGTGAACTAGCATGATGTAACAAGGAATGACACCTACCTAGCAGATGAGCACACATAAAGCCTTTATGTGAATGACTGATATCATCTGCAGCTTATTCTCACATGCTACAATAACAAGGACACAAAGAAAAGAAGCAAGTCCATTTTCACAGTAGCACCATTTTAAACACTAAGTATATGAAAAAATCCTGCATTTCACATGCATTGCTGTTCACTCAATGCTTTCCTTTCAGACAGAGCGGGAATGATACGATCTTCCTAAAGGATTCTAAAGAGTTATGGCAAAAATATCGACTATTATCTATTTTTGTTATAGCCCCAGGAAATCAGTGAAATTTGCAGCTCCTTAAGTCTCAGTAAAACATCTTCAAACAGTAGACACCACTAAAGGTGTTTGTCACTCAGGAAGCAAAGATTCAACTCTTCTCCCTGGCCATAGCCGAAGATTAGTTTTTTAATGGCCTCTAATAGGAATTGATGAATACACATTTCAAGCCATGCCCAAAATTATTCAAGTTTCACAAGCATTTGAGACCTCGCTGGAAGACATGACCTTGCTACTCAGAAGCAAATAGGAAATATAACTTTGTCACAACCCAGATGTCATCAGAGCAAAGGGGTTTTAGTTCCAGTCAATCTCTCCAGGCAATAACCCACCACACAAACAAGAGTTTTCATGCCTGCTGCCTGGCCGACTGCTCTTTCCTGTCAAGCATTTCCATAATTTACAAAAAGGGACCAATTACTCCCTTATCTACAACAACCAGTAATCAAATGATTAACACTTCAGTAACTGCCTTATAAAAAAGATGACTATGAAAATACATGTTAGTCTGAAAAGCTCATTAACATTAATTTTCATTCAGTCTTTTCCTTGAGTACCTCAGAAGAGCATGTACACAGTGCTGTTCTCCTAACAGAAGCAATGAGGCCCTGCTTGTGCTGCAATACTTCACCCAAGGCAGAAGGAAATGGAGGCTGAAGCACTTTTCTGACCTAGAAAGCATTTTTTCCCAGGGTCTTGCTAACAGCCATGCCCAGCAAGGCCTGCAACATTTGAATGCTGGTGGTAAACAAAAGCAGAAGCTTAAGTAATACCAGTTCTTCCAACCCCGCTTCTTATATTCCTGCTAAGGAAACCACTAGCTCTGGTCCAACAAGCTCAGACTTCCAACAGGAAAGGATCCTGTCTCAACAGTAAAACATGATCTTTGACAACCAGGTTGTTCCTGACAATGTATTTCATTTATTGGCCTACTAAATAGGAACAAGATTCTTACTCGCTAGTTAAAGCCCTGCAGATAGATGATTATTTATGCTGACACTTAGGTGCTTTATTCAAAGGGCTTAGGACTGAAGCAAAGACTGGCAGAACAAAGGACTGAAAAGCTATCCTGGCTATAGCTACTGTCTTCCAGTGGGATTCTGCAATAGATTTTGGCACAAGTATTAAATTTTCAGGAGCACCATGCTCCATGAGAAAATTGTCCTTCGAGTTCCGTCTGCCACAAGACAACTGTGAATATGTTCAAAGGAATTTGAGAGGTTCTGCATTAATAGAATTAGTTTGTGTCAGGTTTCTAGTCCAGATTTTTTTTTTACTCTCTAATATTACTATAGGAGATACGTAGAAAACATCAGCTCTGTGAAATCACTCCCAATCTTGTTTTTAACTAAAAGTAAATACAATCCAGTGCAGAGAGACTCTGCAAAACTTCCAGAAGAGAGAGAGAAAAGCTTTCCAAAACCTAGCAGGGACATCTTGCACTAGATGTCGGTTAGTACCAACTTCGTTGGTTTTCCTTCTAAAATCTCAAATTAGACTTCCCCTTCCCAAGGGAAGCTGCTCTCAACGCTGAGAAAAAAGGCTTGGAGAAGAACTATGAACAGTATCATTTCTGCCACTCAAAATGATGTGGACACACTGTCAAGTGGAAAAGCCTTTGTTCCTTCGGGAGAGGTCCTAGGGTCACATCTCAGTGCAGCAGTGTGCCCAGGTGGCCAAGGCCAACAGCAACCTGGCCTCTATCAGAAACAGTGTGGCCAGCAGGACTAGGGCAGCCATCATCCCCCTGTTCTCAGCACTGGTGAGGCCGCACCTCAAATACTGTGTCTGGTTTGGGGCGCCTCACTACAAGAAAGACATTGAGGTGCTGGAGCGGGTCCAGGGAAAGGCAACAAAGCTGGTGAAGGGTCTAGAGCCCAAGTCTTATGAGAAGCAGCAGCTGAGGGAACTGGGGTTGGTTAGCCTGGAGAAAAGGAGGCTCAGGGGAGACCTTACGGCTCTCTACAGCTACCTGAAAGGAGGTTGTAGCGAGGTGAGGGTCGGTCTCTTTTCTCAAGTAACTAGTGATAGGACAAGAGGAAATGGCCTCAAGTTGCACCAGGGGAGGTTTAGCTTGGATATTAGGAAAAATTTCTTCACTGAAAGAACAGTCAAATATTGGAACAGGCTGCCTACGGGAGTGGTCCCTGGAGGTGTTAAAAAAATATGTAGATGTGGCACTTCAGGGCATGGTTTAGTGGGCATGGTGGTGCTGATGGTTGGACTTGATGATCTTAAAGGTCTTTTCCAACCTTAACGATTCTATGATCTCGCTAGAAGATTCCTCCTTCCACTGTGACAGCTAGGCTGGCTCATTGTTAACAGTTTAGCACATCCAGGTTGCTCAAATTTTCACACCACCCTTTTACAGTAGCATATGTTCAACTATTTTGTGTACTGAACTAGGCTCTGCTGATCAAGTAAAGTTACCAATAGCTCTGGAAGCCTTTTGGGGAAGTGCGGGCCAGAAAAGGTGCGGGAAAATACTGTCCTTGCAACTGGCTGTTGAGCCTCTCTCAACTTCAGGCTGCAGTGGTGGGACACAGACCCCAGGAAACACTTGTTCACAGAGCATCTCTGCAACAGGGAGGGAACAGACAATTCTCAGCCAACAGGAAACACTCAAGAGAACTCAGTGTCACAAGGCAAAGCCCAAAATATTAAAAGCACAATTGTACTGTACAAAAACCTGACAGCCTCCCTATACAGGTGAGAGAAGAACCTGCCTAGCTCTCCTGAACACAAAACACCGGTCCTTCTGGCACCAGGGTCCTTTTGCGCAACACCTGCCAGAACATCCTCAGCATGATCTTTGCTAATTGCTTTTAAGCACACCCCAAATCTTGCCTCAGTCAGCCTCAGTGTCCATGATGCCGCAGCTCTTGAAAAACTCCATATGCTACCCAACATAATCACGAGGCATCCTGAAGTAATGTTAAGCCTATATTAAACTTCACATACGCATGCCCAAGGGACAGAAAATGGACAATAAATTGCCTCTTACAAGCAGAGTAACAATTCTCCCACAGGATCCTACCTTTTATGCAACCATTCCACCAAGATGCAAATGCCACACTACAAAAAAAAGTTTTACAGCTGACAGCTAGATATTGAAGGACAACTGGATAAGAGTCTGCTGTGCCACTGATCTAAGTATTCAGCAGCATATGGATGTATTTTATGCTGTCTCTAGGCATTTTAAGACCAGTAAGAGACGCAAAGAATAGTCACTTTGGCAATAGCTAAAGGGAAAAGGAAGAGGCAGAAAAAGGTATTTTCTATTATCAATCTTTTTCTTAAGTCAACATTACCCTGTTTGCTTTCTTTAGACATGTTAGAATCCTATTTTATTTATTACTACACTTTTTTCTTGAGGGAGATGCAAGTTAGTTTTACCTGGAGTTTGGTATCTCTATTTATCAGTAATAAACTAAGCCACAATATTGAGACTGTAGCACAGCCTAGCCACGTAAGGCTGGACAAGGCTCCCCTTTGTATTTGGGTACAGGAAGGGTTCACGCAAATCAATAAAAATTTGTGGATACCAATCACAACTTTAATGCCTTAAACTCAATAGTCTTTTCCACTAAGTAAATCCTAATAAACACTGGCATAGTTGAAAAAAGTAGAACAATATAACTGATTATTAATGCACAGGCAAGATTTCCCTTGGGATACACACTCAGCCTTGTGACAGTGACAAAAAATACATGGTGATATATAGCTTCATTAACTCTTGTGGGTTTTGGCAGTAACTAGCTTTACTTTTCCTCCCAAAGTGGGAAATTCATGAAAGAGCACCATACAAAAAAATCTTGTTCTATTTCCTCAGTCATAGCCATGAAGAAATGAAACCCTAAACATGGGTCAGTCCTCTAGTTCCATCTCATAACCACTCAGTTTACAGACTTTGCAGCTGTGAATGTTTTTAAACAATTAAGTTGCACAATGAGAAGTTTTCATACAACAGCTGGTTTTTTTCCCACCACATTTACTAACCTGTAGAAAAGAATAAACAAGTCAGCCCCCCACTAATGAACAGGAAGGAGCAGGTCTATTAAAATTATAGAAAGCAAAATGTGGTAGTTTACCCTGTCAAGTTAGTAAAGTAAAAAAAGGCATGGAAATGTTACCACAAAGCACAGCTATAAAAATTCATTTTAAAATACAGGCCTTGTGTTCTGAAGATGAAGCCACTTGTCTGGTTTTCTGCAGAGGATTTCCAAGTCAACCACATAACATAACCAGTGCTATTTTCATAGTTTAAAAAATTTCTAACAACAACACAGAGCCAAAATTAGTGTCACAAGAGGGGGACCTTCAGGCAGTTTCAGTTTTCCTCATCTTGTGTAACATCGAGCATCTGGGAAGTTACACAATGCCACTTTATGAGAAGTACTTCCAGTTTTCTGTTAGTGAGAACATCTGTCATCTTTCACATTTAGAGCTTTCAATCTTCCATCATTTTGTACACAAGAGTGAAATATTCTCCTTAAACATGGCTAAGAGCAATTGCATTTTTAAGAAGCAGAATCCTGCCCATTTCTGAATGACAGACACCCTGTAAACTGGTGTGGAAACCAGAAACTGTCTTCTGCTGTCTACAGCAGACCAAGCTAGGAGCTCTTCCTTGGTGGAAGAGACTCTTACAATCTTGTAAAGACCTGTAACAAAAAACTTAAGAAGGTATGAATAAAGCAGGCATGTAAAGGCAGGCAACAACAAGCAATAGCAGAAGAAGGATTAACGGAATTGCACATGCTATTTACTACATTGTGTGGTAAGTGTGGTTTCATTCAAATGACCAGATAGCAAGAAGAGGAAGAATAAACCTAAGATAAGGTAACAAGAAGATCAAGAACTGGAACCGTAAGTCCCCAGATAAGGAAAACAGAACAAGGAGACTCGGGAATATGCCCAAGCCATAAGAGGGATGAGACGAAATACCTAGAGGAAAGGTCCCAAACAGTTTTGGCTCCTAAACGGTACACGAGCACAGTCCACAAATATCAGTTAAGTATCAGAAAATCAAGAAGAATCCAAGAGACACGATGAGGACTCAACTGTGTCCTGTCTTGTGTCACATTAAGCAACTCTAGCCACAGCATCCGGGCACACATCTTGATCCTTTAGACGACACAGATGAGAGTGCACACAAGTAAAATCTATGTGAGAGTGACTGCGAGTGAAATCTGTTCAACTGGAAACAACTCCTTTCACTTCCATAAGGGCCTGCACTGAGTTTTGTTATGTTTTTTTAATGCAATGGCTCTCACGAATGGATTCTGGAAACTGGGTTCTATTCCTGGCTTGCTTAAACCCTGGTTCACTATGTTAGAAACAGCAGGAAGATACAGCGCTGCCTTTCATATATAGTCACCACAATTTCTGTTAAAAAAACCCCTGTATTTCAAGACCATGTGTAGGAGTCCGAAGTATGAGAACATTAACCCTTTGCATACTTCTGAAAGGAAAGTCTTCACCTTTGATGACACTCATTTTAAGTATTTTGAAAAAAAAAATCCCAAAGAGTAACTATTCTTGCCCACAGCAAAGAGAAGGGGCAGTTGTCATGCAAATGAGTATAAAACCAACCAGAGAACAGGAAGGATCAATGATATGCTCCTGTTTGCTATGCGAGATATCCAGGAAAATGAGGGAAAAAGAAGCATTAAGCTTGCTTAATTAACTAAAGGTACTCACAGGTCACCTTTACATTTCAAAGACCGCTGCACAGGCTCTTATTATTTGCCAGAAATAAAAAAAAAAAAAACCAAACAACCCACCACACAAAAAACCCAACCACCAAAAAATAACCACCCAACAATTTATAGTCTCCGGATATTTTTCACCACAGCCTGAAGATTTAGCTTTACTTCTTGTCTTACATGGTTAAAGCTTTTTAAAACAAGTATCCAATTAGGCTTAAAATATTCTCCAAAGGACTTTTATTATTTTAACCACTCACAAAATGCCTCAGAAGTAAAGCATTACTTCTTTGAGCCTCAGCATAAATATCGGTAACACAAAGCAGCAACTCCACAAAACTGTAAGAGCACTTGGAAATATTGTAAAACATGTCCCGGCGATCTTCTGATCAAGTCTGGATGACCACGAAACTAAGAAAGAAGAAAGGTTCACTAGTACAGAAGTCCATATGATCAGTCTCTGTTCAAAACTTCTTACCAGCAAGGCACAGCAAGTGGAAGAAGGAGCTCTCAGCCACAGGTCAACATAAGGAAGAGAATTTCAGGTAGACCTAATTAGCAACTCGGCTGACAAGAAGAAGGTAAATACCGATTGGAAAGCAGAAGACATCCCATGCAGGAGATGTTATTGGGAAGCTCCTCCTACACCTCAGAAGTGATTTTTTTGAAAAGGTGATGAACAGCAGCAGTAGCTCGTGCAAAGTCATGTCTTCTGGACTCCTCACTCTGCTTTTGCACACTGGATTTCACCCAACACATGGAGAACTGTTCAGCTATCAGACTGTGCAACTGTCATGGTTTAACCCCAGCCAGCAACTCAGCCCCACGCAGCCGCTCACTCACTCCCCACCCACCCAGCGGGACAGGGGAGAGAACTGGAAAAATAAAGTAAAGCTCGTGGGTTGAGATAAGAACAGTTTAACAGAACAGAAAGGAAGAAACTAACAATACCACTAATAACAAGAAAGTGACAATAATAATAAAAGGATTGGAACACACAAGACAAGTGATGCACAATGCAATTGCTCACCACTCGCTGACCGATGCCTGAGCCACACTCCTCCTCCCCTCACCAAGCTGGGCACGACATGCCATGGTATGGAATACCGCTTTGGCCAGGTTGGGTCTGCTGTTCCGGCTGTCTCCCCTCCCACCTTTCCTGTGCCCCTCCAGCCTCCTTGCTGGCTGGGCATGAGAAGCTGAAGAGTCCTTGAATTAGTCTAAATGGTACTTAGCAACAACTGAAGACATCAGGGTGTTATCAACACGCATTCTTCTCATACTAAACCCAAAACACAGCGCTGTACCAGGTACTAGGAAGACAATTAACTCTATCCCAGCTGAAACCAGGACAACCACCACCTCCAATATTAACCTAAGTTATATTTGTACGTACGCTTCTGCGGAAAAAAAACATTTAAGACCAGATTTGGGAGGCAGGGGAGTTGGAGGATGACAGGGGAAGGGAAGGAGCAGGAACAGTATTAGATCTTGGATAGTAAAGTCCCCTTCATTCCTGTTGCAGTTTAGTTGGGAATGGCTGCCTTTCCTTGAGCTAGAATATGAAGATTTACAAGATTCAGCTTAAAAATCAGAGAATGAATAAATCTTGTATAATCTCATTTTAAAAAGACAGGATGGTATTGAGGTAAGCAGGTAGAAGAGGGCTCTAGGTAGTCCCACTGAAGAAAGATCAAATGAATTTCATATTCTCAGCAGGTCAGGGACTAAAAGTTAATTGAGGCTCTAAAATGACACGAGTGCCTAGGCAAAATACGGCAGAGCGCTCATACTACAGAGCTATCTCCTTTGGGCTCCAATTCACATGTCCTCAAAGTGGTAAGAGCTGAGCTGCAGCTGGGTAGTACACAGGAGTTCAAAGAGTCAGAACAGATAACATTTAGTATTTGCTTTTTACCAAAATACCCTATTTGGTTACCACTCCAACAGTCCCCACAACACTCTGGCTAAACATTTCCTTAATAATGCAATTTTTGGACAAAGAACCAGTTTTGGATTGTGGCGTTCAGGTTGAAATTTCAAAACAACTCTAACTTTGCTCCAGTTTACTCAATGATAAAACACAAAGCTTTGCTGTGAGCACGTTCAGACAAATTAAATGCTTCTAGAGATACCTCATCCTTACAGCATCTTCAGTCCAAGCAGAAATGCAATTCAATTAACACCTCATAAGGCGCTTCAAGCACAAGCAAAGAAAAAAAAAAAGTGGTTGTTCATATAATAGCTTACAGACAATTTCTACTCGCTGTATTTCTGCTTTTATGCATTAAAGTTATGCAAAATTTCAGTTAGAATTTTGGTTCCAATTTACATGTATTTTTACAATGTAAACACACTAGCACACATTGCAAATGCTAAGACAACTTCATCTTCGCCAAAAAGCTTTAGCCCTTGGGTCAGGTTGTCTCAAAAAAGAGCTCTCAAAGTTATATTGCTAAACATTTTGGTGAAGCAACAATTTTATTATTGAGAGGTAATATTTACTGAATGCCGAGTCACTTCTAGCCTAATCAATGGTTTCTGAGCTAGAGTCATAGAATAAAGCCAAAGGAAGGCAAGTTTGGTCCATTAAATATTTACTCTGCCTTTAATTTTAACTGCAGGTTTGTTTATTAACTGGGTGGTGGTTTGGTTGGGGTTGTTTTTATTATTTCAACTGCTTTAATGGTCCACTTGCTTCTTATGCAAAAATTTGAACCTAACAAGTTTAAAAGACCAATATTTAAGTTTTATTATTGTCATGCAAGGGTAGCTTAATATTCATTTTATATATGATGGCAGTTAAAGCCTATGGGGATTAATTCACTTTTTGAAGCATATTACATACGGGCTAGATCATTCAGACACCCTATTAAAAACAAGTGCAGCACTGAGCAAAAATCCACACGGAGACCTTAAGTAATTAATCATTCATAAGATCCAATTTTTACATCCCAGTATTTTATTTTTAAATACCCAATTATACACTTGTAAAAGACTTGGAAGATGTAAAATGCTACATACACAGATCAAAAGTAATTAAGCCGCTTTGGACAGACATTACATTGGAAGTGTAGATCTGCTCTTTAAGGAGTGGTTCCGGTAAGTACAACTGTTGCTCTGCACTGAGCTCCTCTTGCAAAAAGGGAAGGAGCTTAGAGCTCCTCCATCACCTAGACCACAAGGCTCAAACAAAACAGTTTTATAAAAATGACATTTCCAAATTCAGAAAACTGCTCTAAATATTTTATATCGGGATAAAGTCAGAATCAACACAATTGTTTCCCTCTCTTGCAACTACAGTTGCTTTTGGAATGAGCATGTTAAGCGTAAAAATGAATATTTAAGACTTCATTCCACTTCTCCAAAACTAGTGACCTTTAGGTGAACAATCCATGCTCCTGTGAAGCATTTGCTCATATTTACTGAAGAAAAAGTGAGAAGTGGCAAGAGGAGATATCCCTTCAACTAGATGGCCAGATTTTACTGCCACTTTAAAGTTCTCAATTTAAATGAGAAACTAATCACCACAGAAACGTTTTGAAAACAAGAGGCAGACATTCAAAAGATAATAATGAATTTCTGGTTTAAATACCTTTAACATAGTATTTGTTTCTAGAACAAACCGTATTCATGGGCAGTTTACACAGGAATCTGCATATAAATCCTCAAACGTAACTTTTTCCAAAAGTAACTTTTGTTAAAATAGGATAAACTAAAAATGATAGGCTAATACATCATCTAATACGAGAATACTCTTCTGCGTTCTTCAGAATTGTATTGCGCTGGTGATATTTCCCTGAAGAATTACTAGTTTCATTATCTCTGTGGTAAGGCACCACAAAGAGTAATCTCTGTTTCTCTGCCACCGTCAAAAACAAATCTTAATATCTAACGAACATAATGCAGTAACAAGAGATTAATCTTCCCTATGCAAGAGTACTTTAAATACTTTCAGAAATCCTGGATTTTTCTTTGCATCATTCATCTTCTCCTGAGATTTGAGTATTATCAATGACAATCATAATACATACACTACAAATTACATCAGTGGAAACACTTGTTGCCATGTCTAATTTTTTGCTACCTGAAACCACCAAGTTCAGCTGCTAGTTAGGCTCCTTCCTGGATCACCTCAGATTATCTTCCTTTTCTTATTTGGTACAGAGTCCCAGGATTGTGATGGGTTATTTGCCAATCTAACCTTCAGAGCATTCAAATTCCAGTGGTCTTGCATCTTTTAATTTATAGCATAAGTTGTTGTTCATCTCTCTGAATCTTAACAGTAAACAGTCTAAGAACAGGACCAAATCATTCTACATTAATGTTTAATTACAATTTAAAATTGGTTACAAAACTGAACTTCAATGAAGTGCACTTGATGCTTCTTCCCTAAAACAAGCCTTTTGATCAAAAATTAACTGTGCAGTTCACTCCTGTACCAACTGCCGAAGAATGATACGCGAATATATTGCTACTCCTTCAGAGTATGTACACATGGGAAAAATCTTGCCTAAACACAGATGGTCAATCCAATATTCTCTAGATGCTGGTGATTTTGAGAATGTAATCTAAGAGTAACAGTATCATCAGCTATAAATATTATTTGGATTACATTAGTGTGCATGAAAAGCTGTATTCCCTAGATACAAAAGCAATCACATCTGCTCCAGAGAGCAGAATATATAGGCAGAAATCAACAAAAGAAGAAAGGGGATTGAAAATTTTGGATAGCTGTAAGGCAGGAAGTCTATTTTATTAAATTTTAAAAGCATATTAGTTCAGATTTTTTTTGCAGTAATGAAGGCATACCAAACTGCCCCCTAAGAAATTTCTTTAACCTACATTTATTGACAGTGAAAGTCAGTGAATGCTATTTAACTGATTCAACATTTGTGGAAAGTCTTGATGAGGGCGTGTTCAGCTGCTTCAAGTAACTGTGTTGCTTAACTAGGCGTGAAGGTTTAATTCAGTCTATTAATAAAGCTAATACAATGTTTATCATATTTTTCCAAGAAAAAAAAAAAGCCAAAACTGAACATAGAAATTGGGATGAAGTTCATAAGTCATTGCTAAGTAAAATACCTTAACTTCAGCTTTCAGAACTATTGGAGCAAAACAGCACCTTGTCTCACTCAGAAGCAGCCCCAAATTGAGATGGTAAATCAAACACTTCACTGAACAGGTTACATGGACAGAGTCCTGCTAGTTTAGCACATAAATAGATTCTACAGAAACGTTTAGTCATTGCAGGTACACCAGAAGAAAATTGATTTCCCTCTGTGAGTTTTATTACCACAGCATGAATGCATCAAAATCAGTTGATTTTTTGAAGGCGACCATGCACACCCCATGCCTCAACACTGTATAAACATTATTAAAATAATTTGAGTCTTTGCAAAATCTCCAGTTTTCACTTTCTTAAAGTGTGACACCGAACTCTACATCGGTGGCCGTATTATAACTTTCCAATGAAGTTTAGAAAAAAGAAGGAAAATTTCAAATTATTAGACACCCGAAAACCAGATGAAAAATATCCCAATACTATTTATTGATAATGCTGCCTATTAAAGGCACATCTGGCTGGCACATCTGAAAGATCCCTACAGCAAAGACATCCCGGAACACCCCAATTCCTACCACTTGATTTGGAGCAGTCAAGTTTTAACCTTCAGCTTCTTGTTTTTCCTTCTAGTTTGAGCTGTTACACTTCCCACTTGAAAGCTTAACTGGACAGGACACAAACTGCTGATGGCACACAAAGCTGCTAAAACAAGGAAACACCTCATCCCTGGTTCTAGAGCAGCCCATTAAAGAATACTCTATACATCATCTTAAAGAAGGAAAAATAAGTTCATATATTAGACACTAGCAACACAGAACATTACAGCCTTCAGGATTGCTCCTGAACTATATAGATTTCATGAAAAAAACTGATTTGTGGGGAAAAAAAGGAAAATATCTGATAGTTATTTGCACTATTTTATGAACTTTAATAAAAGTTCTTAAGGCACTGTAAAGAAATTTCTAAACTAAGCAGTTTAACCTTTCTTTTAAAAAAAAATTAAATCATTTTCTTCTCAGGAACTATCCAGGCAAACTGGCTCCAGCAATAACACAGCAACTGAATCACAAGATGCAAACATTTTGCCTAATTTGTCTAGGGAGAGTCCCACAGAAAGTATTCATTAAATACCGCAAACAGGACAACACATAAAATGTCTCTATTTAAAAACCAACTCAACAGTGGCTAATTAACTCATTGTAAGAGGTGTTTTCAACTACAAAACACTGAGACAGATTCTATTTTCAAGTGGCAAATATATTAGGAAGTGGAATGCCATGAATAAAAACCTGGAAGAGCTCAGTGAAAGCAAGGTGGTTCAAACTTCTAGACATCTCTGCAATATCAAAAAGGGTCTTGTGATAATGCTAAATTAACCTTTTAATGGGTATTCCGTGCTCATACAAAATGGAAGTGAGGAATGTGGGTGATTCAGCTTCCATTCAGAACTGTTCCAGTGATCTCAGGGCAAAAAGAGAAACACTGGATTGTCCTGTTTCAGAAGATGTGCGACCCATGGCAAGCCTCAGACTTCTCCCAAGACAGCAGAAGTGGATTCCCCTCTCCCAGAACAACTGAGAAATGGGGAGAAAAGTAGTTTGCATGAGCTAATTCTCATATGTGCATATCACATATAGATTACAGAAGGACAGGTGAAGTACTGCCTACCTTCTTCACATTTAGCTGAATCACCCACATACTTCTAAACCAGGAAACATCCCTATCTCCTTTGCAGCTTTGAACCCCCAAAATTCTGGCACATTAATGTGGAAGCAAACTGATAACTACCAGAATTAAATCAGCAAAAACAAGCAACCCTTAGGGAAAGGTGTTAGCCAGTCAAACTAAACTAAATCAAGAGGCTTTGTAAGCTAACAACAGATCACTCAACACATCATTCCCATTCACTTCACTTACTCTGAAAGACTCCCTGGTTAGGCAGGGCCTCACTAATATAAAACAGTAAGCTTATACTTTTTTTTTTTTTTTTTTTTCAGGGATTGTGCTAGGACAATTCATGAAAAAATAAAGTGTTTGAATTCTGCACCTTTAAGGACAACACATCTGCACTGAGGAAGGAGATCTGAGAAAGTTAACTGCAAGGATGCCCATAGTTTAAGGAATTCCTGTGTTAAATCAGTAAAACAACCTAGGTTTAATGGGAAACATTATTCTCCTAACACCTACATAAACCACAGTAAATCTCTGCCCCCATTACAGATGCAGATAAGCAGGGGTAAAATTCACCCATGCTAATGCAAATGCCTCAGATTATATCCAAGCTAGTCACCCAAGGCTCCCACTGTAATCAGTGGCATCCATTTTACTAAAGATGAATATATGGTTCTGTAACAGATTTACGTGAAGGCTATCAGAACCTTACAACCAGCTGTGTCAGGACGGTCGTGAAAGCTCTAACAGAGAGAAGAGTACAGGGTTAGACCACATGACTTCAGAATTCTTACTAAACTTTCCCTAAAATGCACAGCATAAATGAACATAAGTTAAATAAATATAATAAATACATAGCATAATTGGCATAAATTAACAGGCTTCCTAGAGAGGTTGTCAAAGCCCCAAGCCTGTCAGTGTTTAAGGGCATTGTCCAAATGCCTCTTAACAACATGGTCAGCCCTGAATTGGTCAGGCAGTTGGACTAAATGACCGTTGTAGGTCCCTTCCAACTGAAATAGTCTAAAGACCCTGAACTTCACAGCATGACTTCCTAGAAATTTAAACTTCATCCTTCCTGCTTACTAGCTGCCCAAAGTACCACTATAAAAGTGTTAATTCAACAAAATTTTCCATATTGTTATTCCTACACGCTTAAAATGATTAATCATCTACCTTGCATTATCAGCTCCAAATCTAGTCAGTACAGGATTGGAGTAGATTTATTTCTACTTTTTTGTAACAGGGAACTACTTCTCTCCTCCACTTTAAACATCTATACAGCCTTCTATGCCCTTCTGAGAAGTGTTCTAGCTCCCTACAAGAAAAAGCCAATATTCTCCTCTTCCCTATTCAAAATACCTGTATTACAGAGATCTCAGATTCTGGCCTCTTAAAGCAAACTGGGGAAGAATCTCAATGAAGCCTGTAATGAAAGAGCACAATACATACTTGTAAAGTGTTATCTTTTACAGAAATTAATAATCCAGATGGTGCCCTTAAAGTGTTACTGAAGGAGTTCTAATGCAATTTCCGTCTGAATAGCTGGAAGAATTCAGTGCAAGTTCACTTTTTATACTGCCACATCCTTTTATACATTATATATATAACTTTATACATAAAAGCAAAACAAAAGCACTTCCTCTCCCTAAACCACTAGCTTTTTAATTGTTTCAAGTATCCAGAAGTTTCTTAGGGTTTTGCAAGTCTTACTTTTAGAGCTCACCTATAAACTCCTTCCTGGTTATCCAAAGCTGGCCTCTTCCCCACACCTCAATACCATATGGTCACTGTTGGTGTGAATGTGCCTCCATCCTCTGCCATCCAGAGGAGTTCTCTACACCACTGTGGCTAACTCTTAACCCTGGATGAAAAAAATCCTGTTGTCTCCACTATCTTCTCTTTGAAGTAAGAGCTAGATTCACTGCTGTGATAGGAATAACCAGAATTTTCCAAAACCAGCCCATCTGTCTCTCCCTATCCTGTTGCCTTTGGCGAAGTCACATTTCTGCAAACAAAAGCAGCTGAATGTGCTTCTTTAACCTAAGTTTTTCCTGTAATATTTGATTATCTGAAGTTTGGTTCATCACCCTTTCCTGCAGGTGAAGCCTTCCTAACTAAACCCTGCTCTCTGCAGTCACTAAGAAATACAGCATTAGGGTATCTGTCACTGCTGCATCTGTCATTCTGCTTGAACATTATCTATCCTTGTCCTTTCTTCCTAACCCACAAGGCTTCACTTAGGTTCCTTAGGAGTCACAGTTACCTGACACCGTATTTCCACAATGCCTAGGCACAGCTGGATCCCCTCCTAATAAATCTTTTGATTTACAGTGCTAGTAGCTCAGGTAGACAACTTCTTCAGCCCAGTTGCAAGCTAGGCAAATATGGATCCTGCCATTCTTCTCGCCAGGAGTTATTTGTGTAAACAGGAAAACTGACACAGAAATCTTGATAACTGCTACAAAGCATAGAGCCTTTAACCAAGTCTACTACAGGACTTCAAATGTTTATCTTCCAATTTCCCCTCTAAATAAGTATGCAGAGTACAACCTCCATCTTTGTCCTCTGTTTCCATGTAATTGCCCCCTACCCCATCTTAACTATTACTTGCATAAATTAATGAGCTAAAGTCAGCTAAACCCAAAAAACTGCATTATAAGATGCAACAAACGCTGGCAAGTTAGAGAAAACTAGCTAAAATCCCATGTAGCAGACTGCAATGGCAAGAGAGAAGACACCGTAGATTAAGTCTGTCTCACAGGAGAGATTTCTCCTTCACGGTATCATGGTATACAACATGCAAGACTTTCTATAGCTACGGAAAGTAGTGTTAAGATGGCAATATCCTCAGGCAGAGAACAGCTGCAGAAGGGAGGAGATAAAATGGGCGGCCATCTGAGTATACATTTCTGGAGTGAAACATTCATGGCTTCTGCTCTTTTCAGCACTAAACATTATTCTAATGCAAGCTAAACCAGCATATGCTATCATCTAGCTCAGGGAATCCAGTCATCATTTCCCTGTACCACATGCTGAATAGAGTCTTTAAAACAAGCTATCGCTATCTTCCTAAATGTTTTGCCCTTGAAAGCACAACAAGCAATGTTAAGTGAGCCTTTTCAAGCGACGAATTAGAGAAGTTTCAGGAGACCTATTAAAATGCTAGGGATTACCACCGACTTCCCTTCCCTCTATCCTTTAATAAGTTTAAGTTTTTCCTAACGTTTCCCCACTGCCATTATGCAGTTGGCAAAAGAAGCAAATACTTCCTCCTGCTCCCTCCTCTCACGACTACCTACCCTATGCTGCCCCAAAGAAAATGCTGCCCTCTGACACTGTAGCCACTTTTGTCCTGCCTGGGGGAAGGAGAAAAAAGAACGAAAAGAAGAAAGAGAGCTCCACATAGCTTCCTCCTTAGTGACTCCATCTTATTCCCAGAACCTACCATCTTCTGGGCAGCTCTGGAAGGACTAAGACTTGACCTTTACTCTTTCCACACAAGAGCTGCAGAACAGCTTCCACAAGAGCTCTCTTCTCCCAATCTCATTCTTCAGGCAGACACATAGGTATTTCTTTAGAATGAAGCTCAGACAAGATCTTAAAATAGTCCTGATTTAAGGTCGATGCAGCCTGGCTTCTAAGGAGGCAGCTTGTAAGGAAAAGAAATGCACAGCACATTCTGTGCGCTTTCATTAAGCGCACCTCTCCACAAAGCACAACGTGAATTCAGTCAGCATCTGCTGATCCAAGTCGACAAGGATGTCTGTGGAGAATACCTGGGGACTGGTGCAAAAATAACCAGAGATGTACACAATCCTCTGCACAACAACACACATGGGTTAGCCTATATGATGCAACTCCACAGCAACACAGGAGGAAAATAGCTGATATAAAAATAAGAGTAGAACATGTATACCAGTGTGTGTTATAAGAGCGGCACAGGACCCTGTTTTTCAGTACTAAAAAAAAAAAAACCAACCACAATATTTTTTTAGCAACAGAAACCAAAAAACACACAGAACTTGAGAATAGCACAGTTTAAGAAGTTGCACACTCTGGTCTCTTCAGATACTCATACGAGTCCAGGCAACACATGGCTACAAATACGTTATGTTAAGAATTCGAGATAAGTGTATCTTGACATCGCACTACCTCTCTCTCCTTTACAACTCTGCTCCTGAGCTGTGACAGCTTTCCTCCTGCAGACTGGGGGAGAACAGAGGCCACCGGCGTGGACACTTGACACTCCTGCTGCCTGCTCCACCTGCACTCCAAATTAAGAACTTCAAGCTCAAATGATGTTAATCTGGCAAACTAAGCAACGTTAATCCAACAGAACAATTTTCAGCTTTCTCAGTATGCAGGCCTCTAAACTTCCTAACTGAGACACAGACCTCTGTAGGGAGTTCAAGCCAGCTGACAATAAACTTGTTCCTTTCTCAGTTGCATTTCACAAATGCCTTGGAAAGAGGCCATGGAGCCTGAGGGGTCTGCAGACCCAAGGTTTAATACTCATCTAGAAGAATTTATAAAAAAAAAAAGTTAGTCTTTAAAAGACAGGAATTTGCTTCCAAATCGTCAATGGAACAAGTTTTTTCGGTTTTGGTTTGGTTTGGTTTTTTTATTTTTATTCTGACCTTTTCTAGAAAAAGGCTATTCCAAAAAGAACTGTAGGGTTCAACTACTGGAAAAAAAAAAGCATGCGCTTAAGTGAGAAACTAAGTTTAGAGCAGGATATTCTTTAGAGGAGAATTATCTACACTCCAGCTAGGACGCAACATCTTGAAATAAATATTCTCCTCCAGCAGTATTTTCCAGAGAAACAATCCCTTTGTATAAGGGCTCTAAGGACATATACTAGTTAAGTTGCTATTTAACTATAATATTTACTCTCCAAGACACACAGAAAAGACTTGTTTCTAATGCTAGCAATTCCCTGTATAAATGGGTACAGGAGGTAATTTTAGGTCTTCAGGCTGTCGTGCCTACAAAACCAGCTTCAAGTGCACCACAGGGTTCTTCAAGGATCTCAAAGACATACTACCAAACACAGAAGGTCACATGTTTGCCATTAAGATGCATAGAAGACCTGCCACCAAGTACAGTAAGTACTACGTGATACATGGTTGCCGTCGTCTTCCACTGTGTGGCTGATGGTGGCAGTGGGGAAGCAGCTTCCCGAAATGAAAGCAGCATGGAGATACAATGTAAAAGCAGATTCTTGAGTCAGGTATCTTAGGCCAGCGCTTGAGAAGCATCAAATTGGTGAAAAAGCATGGAGCTGTTTTGAAACTCCTTAAAAACATGTCATGTAGGACACTTCTTCCCTCCCTCTGCTTTCCAAAGGGTAAAGCTGGAAAGTCTTTGGTCTTCCCAGGATCAAGGCTCCGGAGACACCCCTAGCCCAGGGTACACGCTCCTCCACCTTCCAAGTGGCACATTTCTGACTTGTGACACGCTGGAAACAACAAGGCTTGATTTAACCTGAAAAGAAGCAGGCAAAGCCAGATCTCGAGTCTTTGGCTCATTCTCAGCTGCGCAAGTCTTGCACAGACTACAACAACCATTTAAAACATCATCCACTCAGTTCCACAGGGAGATTTTTCTCTAGATGTCAGGACTTACTGGAGGGAATGCACGTAGTAATTAGCACAAGGTTCCTCTTGAGTTTACTATATATTCGGCAGTTTAATGATTTGGGAAAAAACCCAGCTGTCTTCCAGAGAAGAAAAAAAAAAAATTCCTCTTGTATTTTTAAGCAAAATTGTAGAATTCTTAAGGCTGAGACTGTATTTAACTGTAAGTTACTTGCCGTGACAGCATCAACAGTCCACCAAGCCTACAGATATAAACACAGGCAACCTATAAGCCCTTTGCACTCGTGAACAGAGAGGGAGAAAAATAATTTTAACACCAAACCAGCAGATGATTACAACAAGACTGTGACACTTTCACTGGGAAAAGCTTTTTTCAAGTCTGCTATTACAGTACAGCATCCAAATAAAGAGGTAAATTTTATGGGACACAAGCTTTTGATCTGCCTACTGTTTATGCAGTTTCAGGAAAAAAAAAACCTATCCCCTTCTCCAAGTCACACTGAGGTTTAAGAGCAACTAAAAATAAAAAAGTGGAAAAGAACTATGGTCACAAAGTTAATCGAATGATGGTGGATAAAAGCCACTTCAGTAACTGCTCAGCAAAAAAAAAGGCAAAAGATAACTAAGAAAGAAAAATGGGAAGTTAGAAGAACAGAAAGAATAGGAACTTAATTATGAATTGAATCCATAGAGAACTGATATTAAGAGGCAGCTTGGAAAGCTGAGAAGGAATTACAAGAACCCGAACTGGCGGGTGGGTCTGGAAATAAGGGGCTGGAAGAGACCTAGCCTGTGAAGACTTCTTTGTAAGGCATTCCGAGGTCAGGAAGGAAAAAAAAAAGCTTAGGATTTCCTTGAGATGATACACCAAACACAAACTTTCTTTGGCCATTTTAATTTGAGCCCCCTCCAGCTGTGTTCAGCTGCTATGCTGAAAGATTCACTTACAGATTTATCCAAGTAAGCAGAAGCTCAGCTTTAGTAAAGCCACCCTAGCTTTTACGCAGACACAAGTGATTTTGCAGCCATTTTGAGTGAGCCAAGGACACAATACTCAAAAACTGCTTCAGCAGCAAATGCATCAATCTGAAACCAGGGGAAGGGGATAAAAAAAAAAAAAAAATCAGGTAATATAGACAAGACAAATAAGGCAGCAAACCTCTAGCATGAGGACCTGCCCTACTGCTGCCTCGTAAAGTCAAGAAGGGGTCAGAACTTCCTTTGAAAGAGAAGAACCGCAGCAGCGTTTCACTGCCAATTAATTCTGTTATATGTGAAAGTTAAGCCCTGTTCATCTACTTTCACAATACGGACTGCATCCATCAGGAAACACTACCTGCAGGTTCGGTTGCTTTTCCAAAAGCAAGTGTTCTCCACTTACCTGCATTTCTAATCAAATGCCCTCTACCCTGGTTCTGAGCTCATGCTGCTCTCGCCAAGATTTACTGACCTTTGCGTGCACGCTATGCTTTTGCTCACAACACTTACAATAAATTCTGTTCTCTTCATTTCCTCTGTCACCTCAGACATCCACTGGATGATTCAATCACCCATCTAGTTCAGATTCCTCTGCTAAGCCTTCCTTCTGTCAGGCTATAAAAAAAAAAATCCTGACAAGTAGGGTTTCTCACAACCCTTTCTGTGCCAGCAGAAGAGGACAGAGTCAGTAACGAGTATTTTCTACTCCCAGAGAAGGCAACACCTTCATTAAAAAAAAATGAAGTGCCTAGCCCTACAAACGGCAGAGAAACACTTCTGCGCGCAGATTAATACAATGCTGCCTGCCCATTTCTGTGCAGAGAGCTTCAGAGCCTCTGCAGGGCCAAGCTCTCTCAACTTGTTAGCAGGAATTCACTCTCCCCGACTCCAGCAGCAGCTACTTAGACCCCTTGGCAGAGATCAAACTGACAGGAACCTTATCAGTCCTGCATCAGCCACTGCTTGGAGCTTTGCTGGTGAGACTGCACCCGGCGAGGGCCCCTCTCCTTTTAGCTACATATCTATTCTAGATGTAATTTCCCTTCCCTTTGTGTTGCACATATCAAGAACATTAAGAAAATGAACTGGCTGTAACTCAAACCTGGACAGAGGCAAGTACAGGAAGCATAGCAGGAAGCATTTAGAGGAATGGAATAAACTGGCCCCTGCATTAATTACAGAAATGTTGGAGTGTTTTGGTTTTTTTCTGCAGCAATTGCCAATTCCTCTCCTAAAAGCAAATCATTAAAAAAAGTCACTTAGCAGGATAAATGGCATTCATTTATATGGTCGCAAACGTTAATTAGTACACAGGTTTAAGTGGTCACAATTCAAGACAGAAGAGACCAAGTGAAAGTTAAGAACATTTTCTCATTAGCAGGTTTACCCACTGGCACAGCTGGTTCTGGCCACATCTGAAGACAAACAGCTACCTACTTATCAGTATTGCTCCAATATTTCTTCCCAACTCTTTCAGTTCTGGGCAAATATGCTTTAGATTTAAACCAAAGCCTTAATCCTGTGTGTCGATGACACCTACACATGTCTGGATGAGAGAACACTACGAGCCTGTAAATCTCAGAATAGCTATGTGGCATCTCCAGGGGATACTGGCAGCTAGTCAAGTCATGGAAACTCTTAAAAGTATGCCCCAACTCTCTGCACTAAAATGGAAGCAACTACCACAGGCAATGTCAGTGTGCACCTGTCCTCAGCCAGACACCTGCACTCATGAAAGCAGCCAAGGTCAAGCAGGATTCACTTGCAGAGGTAACAGTTAGACTTCAGCACAGCAGAGAGTGGCATTTCCAGCTCTGGTTGTTGTGGTGGGACTAAAGGAGGAAGTTACAACATGGACAAAAATGCCCCAAGAGAAGGAAAGGGACTTTGGAGCACATACTCTCTTTACCTGGTTCTCATCGCTATCGAGAGTCTCAAGGATTTTGTGTTTGGCTCCGTAAAAATACTTCAAAAGTCAAACTTCAGGATATCACACAATGTATTCCTCAGCTTCCCTTGCGCACGCTGTAATAAACCAGTTAGCATCACACGGGGTATGCCAGAAGTCAAAGAAGTCTTTTCAAAACATACAGCGGACTGGGAAACCATGCCCTGGCATTCTGGCAGCACTGATTCATTGTGGTTTACAGCCGTCCAGCAGAAAGAACGTGCTAATAGGGAACAAAAAAGGAAAGTTACACCCTTGTTCTAAAAAGTCAAATTAAACAAGTGGCACTATTGTGCTGTACAGCTGAATAAGGACTTCCTTCCCAATCTGAAGATTGAACTCCGTTTGACAGACTCAACAGGAGGCAGTCAGAAGCGAGCAAGGGGCTCAAGAACTCAGCAGCATGCAAAAAATAGGTCCACACGTCCAACAAGCGGAGGCTTCAGTAGCTTATAATCACATTGAGTTGCATGTGACATCAGGAATAGGAAAGCCTTTCCACTTAAACCCCCAATTTTGATCCTGCTTTGCATTTAGAGTTGGTTATTTTCTTAAGTTGGTATTTTTATTGGTTGACAACTAATGAGAGGCAATTTCCATCATAAAAAGATCTTAGCCACTCAGTACGGTCTTTGCACTAAGTTTGATATTTTCCAAGTATAATATATATATACATACCCCCCCAAAATTTACTGAACCATTACATAGTTCACACAGATTAAAAGAATTTATTTAGATTTAGTTTCATATAATATTTGTTTCCCAGATTAGCATTTTTTTGGTGATGCACTAGGCTGCATTTGGGCAAGAGTTAAATACTACTGAAACACACAAGAAGTGTGTTTTTTCAGCTAATATTACTCAAATATTCAAAAACATATTTAGCCCATCATGTTTTGAACATAAAGAGAAAATATCTGATATAAATTGATTCAATTGTCCAGTGTCCCTGGGCCCTTCAATATATTAGAGCCAGAAGAGTTTGTTTAATGCTGAGGGGAAAACAAAGAATCCATTTAGCTTTTCAACTTTATGTAAGCTCAGCAAATAAATCAGGAAAACAGACCTGAAAAATTCTACTTTCACTGCCAGTCTGTATTTTCACTGCTGTTTGTTTGCCGAGACACACATTTCTCATTTAGACTACTTCCATGCTTTTTTAATTTAGACTACTTCCATAAATAATTTATACTAATGTGTCAGTTATAATTATTTTGATTGTATCAGTTAATTTTCAAAATAGTGCTTTTAGTCTTGTCCTATCCTGCTCCATACCAGGAGAGATGCATCAGAGCTGCCATACCCTTTCAGAAACATTCGTCTGTCACAAGGTAACTGTTCTTGCAGGTTACAGGACTCACAGATGAGTTTTGGAGGTTGTCTTGAAAAATCTGATGGTGTTCACGTCGAGACAGCAAAATTCAGTTTCTTCTGAGCCATGTTTCAAACCACCGAGAGTTTTTGCTTGCTTGTTTTGGTTTGGGGTTTGTTTTTTTTTAATGAGTAGTGTATACAACAGGTACTTGTACATGCAGAAAACATAACAAATGTCTTTAAACACCTGGACTAAATTATCAGGTAAATAGGAAGATAGCTACTTCCTCACAAACTGATAACAGAAGACAGATTTTTAATGATCAGTGAAGCTGAGAAGGATGGCTGACAACTGTTGGCTCTGATGATTTCCAAATGCTAGATCTTCTCCTAAGGTGGCCTCAGATGAGGTTCCTCACCTTTGCTGAAGCTGTAAATGTGACTAACAGAGAAACAAAAGCCTTAGGCATCAGCTTCGCAAAACCTGGATCATGTGCCAAGAAAGTGCCAAGTACCACCAAACACCGCAACAGCTGCAGATATAAAATCCGTTATTTTAAATCAAGGGGTAAGAAGAGCCTTACCTTCAAATTCACAGATTATTTTTTCAGATACAGACAGAAAAACATACCAAAGTGCAGAAAGGCACAGCTATTCTTCCTTTGAAGAAAAGATCTAGCTCCTTCAGAGGCTTCCACAAATAGACAGGGATCAAAACGTACCATGGGAAACAGGCACCACAAAACCTTTAAGTCTTTTTCTCCAAGTCAGACATGCTTCTTACAGACATTGCTATAGGAAGGGCTATTTTAGAGACAGAGAAGAGAAAGAACTGGGACAATACTGACCCTCCAGACGTACCCAAGAAAATGAAGTTCAGCAACTCGTGGAAAACACATACAGTGCAAATATAAACCCAAATATCTGAAGACCGAGCCACAGGAGAACCAAGACACTAGGAAATTACCAGGAGGGGAGGGGATAAGATTTTAAACAACCAGTGGGACAAGTTAAAAGCTCTCTGAAGCTCATAAAGCATAAAAAAGAAGGGAGTTTTAAGTTTCACAGGGCTGCCAGTCTCTGCAAAGGGGCTGAACTGTCACCAGTCTTCATGTTACACACAAACCACCTGCAGTTCCCCAGTTATCTAATAAGACACATCACATTGTTGAGCAGTGCCTGTACCAACATCGTTATGCAACAGTATAGCTCATTAGTGGTTTCCAAACAGTTATATTCCTCAAGTTATTATCTTGTACTTATCAGTTTTTTCAATATTAAAAAAATCTCGGTTCCTGATAAAGAAAATTAGAACAAATTAACATTTTTTAAGATCTTACGCAATGCAGAAACGCCAGCAGAAAGAGACAACAGGGACTTATTTTGCTTTCTGTACATATTAATGTCCTTCAGACTTGCTCGCCAATAAGAGCTGCAGCACAAACCCACATGACACAAGAATATTTCTGTTGTGGTGCCCCAGCATTTATTTCTGCCCACTCAATCAAAAAATCGATGTATTAAGAAGCAGAGGTGTTCCTATGCAAGACAGAACTAAAGATGTTATTAATATTTGAATATATACCATATTTACTGCAAGGTACCCTAACACAGATGATGTGTACACTAACTGATGTGACCCAGAAATTAGAATTTCTTAAACTTTAGGCATTAGGACTGAAGAAAATCACCTGATAAAACAAGATCAAAGGCAGTAAGAAGCATACTTTTTCCCCACACACACAATAGCTCTATCTAATCCCTCAGCACAGAGCTCTTTGCCTTTCAGTAAAGATTAGCATATTTAAAACTGCTAAACTCTATATAATCTTCAATCATTCAGAAAAGTAATTCAATTAAGGCAAGCGCTGGTGAAGTTGCCTTCTTGCTAGCCACCCAATGATATATCCTTGTACTACAAGTTAAAAAAAAAAGAGAAAGAAAGAGAAGCTTCTTCTAGCTGGACATGGATTATGTTGCAGGCTCGTGATGAATCCACGGTACATGCGGCAAGTATCCAGGCTCAGCTGGGGAGGGGTGTGGGGGACACAACAACCATATTGCTGTTGAGAGGCAATGACTTGCAGTAAATCCTGAAAGGAGCTGTGAGTGACCTGATGTCATTTAGCCAACACACACCACCACTGACCGATCAGCGCGGACAGGACCCACAGACAGAGAGCTGCAGCAATGTGTCAGCTTGCTTGCCACGGTACCGAGCACTCAAGGAGTTGGTGCAATAAAGGCAGAGAAGGCAGACAATGTGAGCAACAGACACGGGAGACAAGAAGATTTTGGGGATGGGGGAGCAAGGAAAAAAGGGGCTTTTAAAAAAAAAAAATCAGCGCCTTAGCATAGGAAAGAGAATCTGCAGCTAGTGACGAACAGCATAACTAGGAAGAATCACTGCAGTCCACACAAATGCCTAGGTATACGACATTGAACTCCCACAATATGGCTGAGGATACCAGCAAAAAAATCAGACACTGCATCCACTGTGCAATCCCACTTTCAAATAAGGATAAAACGTCTAGAGATGCTTCCAGATCTCACACAGAATGATATTGTCTTTGCTCACACAATCGCACGGAAGAGCAGTAAAGCCTGCACAGTAACGAACCCCAGTTAAGAATTTCTTAGCCGTAACATTTATTGAAGAGACAGCACAGAAGGTCTGATATTAGCCAGCTTTGGTTGCTGAGACAGCTAATCAGCATCGTAGCCCTTCACAACATTTCATGTGTCATTGTGAAGTCCCTGAATGTAAATTAAACAGAAGCATTCAGCCTCCCTACCAGCAGCAGTAGGGTATCTTTAATTATGGCCTTCCAACAGGGCAGACAACCTTTTAGCTGAACAGGAAGCAAATGCAGTAATCCAGTGCAACAGTTGTACAAAGAGATCTTCTCATTTATGAAAGCTGCTATTATAAAAACTTTATTTCTACATTTCCCTTAACCTTCAAAACAAAGAATGACAAAGGGAGCTACATCTAAACATAGCCCACTCAAACTCCCTTTGCAGCATCAGAGATGCTTCTGTAATTATCTCCATCATACAGAAGAACATTATTAGGGCATTTATTCTTCCAGAAGCCATTTGTAATGGCAGCTATACACCCTTTGGTCAGTAAAAAAAAATTACACAGAATGACATCATGATAGCAATATCTATAGAGATTCAAGCTGAATTCAGAAAGACGTTTCTCCATCACAGATGAGAATCATCCGAGCACTGTGTTGGAGCGTGCCCACGCTGCAGCACCCGTGGGCTGTGTGGAGACACCGAGGGCTACGCTACCATCGGCATCGCCACGTTTAGCACCGAGTTCAGCGCAGATCAGTCACGGAGTCATCGCTCAGGATCTGAGACAAAGGCAGGTCTCAAACCCACACCGCAGCTGCTAGCTGGGCCCTAACCAGCTAGATTCAAATCAGCTTGAACCCATCCATAAGCCACAGTCAAGACAGCAGTTGCAGAGCTATGTATATTTAGCTAGGAGTATTTTGCTATGCTATACCCATAAAACCCCTTCTCTCCTCCCCAGATTTGATGCTACAAAAAGGAATTATTTAAAACCTTCCAGTATAAACACAGATGATTAGCCAAGAGGGGAAAAAAATGGCAAAGACTAGAGCAAGCAGATATCTAATGTTATGTCTGCTAGAATAGGCAAGAAATCCACGTGTAAACTAAGAGCTGCTGAGATTTAAGATCTGCACCAGGTGCTACAACCTTCCATGGAGGTATTCGAAAAGCTTCATGAAATCGAAGCTCAGAAATACAGTAAAACAAGCCAAGCATTTTGCAAATGCATAGCTAATACTTAAGATTCCTGTTATCAAACACCTTGGGGCAGGGGGAGCACCTTCTACACATGACCCTCTTCCAAAATCCTCATAAAATGGCTGGCCAAATAGCACCTCACCAAGTAGATCAGGTGACTTACCAAAAAAAAAAAAAATACCCAAGTTGAACTTGTGCTCTCTGAATCCCCAACATGAAGGGAAGCTGTTCCAACACCAAAAAATAAAAAAAATGAAAGGAACAGACTAAGCGAAACCACCAATGTATAGGTAAGTATGTTAATAGTAGCCTTATCACCAAGCTCATCTATATATGAGTGAGGAAACGCCAAGATATAAGTCATTTGGGGAGAGGAAAAAAACAAAAAAAACACTACTATTTCATCATCTCCTACCACATAGCGACCAAAGGTGGCTGAGGGAACAAATACCCCACCCCGAGACAGAAAATGTTTTGCACCTACTCATTATGTCAAAGATCACCCAATATCTAACCAGGATTACGCAAACATCTGACAAATGAGCATTTCTTCAGAAAACTCTCTGAAGTAGAAGATTTGAAACACAGTACTGGAGACAGAGGCCTTCTACTGAGGACCGAGGAGATACCGGGTTTGGGGGTTTTTTATTAGAAAGGCAGGGAAGAAAATCTCACTGACTGAATTAAATATTTAGAGCGCTGGATCCACTTTGCCAAGACATAACTTCGTTTTCGAAAAATGCTATATTTACATAGAAAACACCAGGGATTGAGACTCCTGCCCCCCAAAAAAACAGAGGAGCTGGGATCAAATGAATCAGCAACTGTTTCTGGAGATGTGGCAGTCGGTTTTTGGTAGGTTTGGTTTTGGTTTTTTTTTTTTTGAAACCATAGCTGACCCACGCTCGATCTCTCCCTGTCACAGAAGGAGCTGCGCCCAGCAGGCAGAGCAGCCTCTGCAAGGGGGAGGCAAACGCCCCGAGGCAGCCCCCACCCCCCCAGGGCCCGCAACCCCCCACCCCACGGAAAGCAGCGAGGAGGGAGCGGGAGACCCCCATTCCCCCTCATAATTTGGGGTTATGGCACAACCGCCGCCCCCCCTCCCGCAAAGTGTGAAGAAGGGGGGGGGAATCCCCTCAGGCGCGACCCTAGCCCCCACCAGGGTGGGTCCGCCGCGGCGGGGGGAAGGGAGGAACGCGCCCCGCCGCCGCTCTATGAGGGAGACCCGGACCGAGCCGAGCCGGGCCGGGCCGGGCGGTGACTCACCGCTCTGCTCGCCCAGGAACACCAGCTTGAATTTCCGCAGCGGGTTGCCGAAGTCTCCGCCCGCCGACATGATGAAGGAGACGCCGCCGCCGCCCCGCGCTCGCTCCGCTCCCCGCGGCGGGACCCGCGACCGCTCTCGCTCGTTTCTTTCCGCCGCCCCCCACCCCCCCTTGGCGACGGCTGCGGGTAGGGGCGTGGGGCCGGGCGCGTAGCCCCGGCGAGGCGCAGCCGACTGGGTCGGTGTCGGTGTCGCCGCCGCCGCTGCCGCTCCCCTCAGGGCCGGGCTCCTTCCCCCGCGCTCCCGCCGCGGCCGCGCGCCCCGCTCCGCCCCGCGCACGCGCGCCGCCGCCCCGCCCCTCGCGGCACGTCGCCTACTTGCCCGACCGCCCCTCCTACCCCCACGCGGCGGGCCAATCACAGCGGGGGGGCGGGGTGGTTTGGGAGAGGGCGGGACTTGCCGCCCTCTGCCTCTGAGCTGTGGGTGTGATCACTCTGGAGCCTAACGATGGCTGTGTGGGTTTCCTGGACGCTGCAGTGAAATCCTGCTCGCTGAAATCACTGAACCGTGAGGCGGGGACCCCAAAGGTGTGAGCAACAAGCAAAGGCCTTAAGACCAAAGGCCTAACCCTAAACTGATAGAGATACTCCTTTCCAAGGAGCATCTCTCAGGGACACTCACTCCACGATGTCCCCAGCAGATCCCGCACAGCAGGGTGACGTTTCCCAGGGAGGTAAATGATTACCACTGTCGCCCTTTTGTGCTGGCTGAGGCTCTCGTTTGGAAACGGCTCGGTGCTCCCTCCCTGCCTGGTGGAAAGGCCAGAACCCCAGCAGGGGGGTAGCTCTCCCTTTAGCTTTTTTGCCCATTTCTCCCCATTTTGCACAGCTTGCCCTCAAGGTTCAGCAGATGAGGAGGCTCCCAGCTGCAGCCTGGTCCCTCCTATTTAAATTTTGGCTTCAGAATATCTCATGTCCATGCAGCCTTGCTCCCTCCTCTCCCGCGCTGCTGCAATCCTGCACCGATCAATACTCTCTTGCTTGAATTTGAACACAAAATGTGATTTTTCAGAAATGCTCACCCCCCATGGGCTTCCCAAGGCTTCAGCTGGTGCTGGCATCACCTGCCGCTCCCAGGAATATCTCAGATGAAACAAGAACATGCTCAACGATGGAGCCTTCTGGGGTCAGCCCCATGGTTGTATTCGTGTTGATATTAGTGCGCATCTCTTGCAATCCATTCAACAAGGTCCAAAAAATGCTCCATGGGGTATTTTCCACCTAGAAACAGGTAGGTTTTCCACTGTTTTCCCATCTGGGAGATTGCTCCACAGCCTCTCTGCTCAGATGGTCAGGGAAATGGCATCCGCCGCTCGTTTAGTCCCCCTAAATGTAGTCACTGCCAAGGTGCCAGGGAATTTTTTTCTATCTTGCCCTTGCACATCTCAATACCTTCTTCTCCAAGGCCCGAGGGCTACATCTCAGCATCGCATCTCTTCCGCCAAGGGGACAAGATGCCCCAAATCCATCTCCTCTTTGAAAAAGGTCATGGGTTGAAACTAATATTATTCCGTCTCCATGTGATCCGCTGTCCTGGATTTGTAAATGGTCCACGTAGCCAGAGGGGGCACAGGCTCTCGGCAAGGATTTGCTTCCAGGTAGGTCACCCTCTGCCGAGAATGCCCTTTGTTTGCTGTCTCCAGCCACGGTCTCTGTGCTCAGTCTCTGCCTAGTGAATAGAAATGCTCCCCGCCCCAAGGATCTTGTTCTGGGACTCGAGTCTCACCCCTACCAGCGCCCACAATCCAGGCGCAGAATTAGTTGGCATTTTGAAAAGTTAACAGTCTACGCTTTCTATTTTTGATCATTTCATTTGTACTCCCTCAACATGATTAATTGCTTCTCCAAAGTTTTTTTTTTCTTCCAGGCCTTGAACTGCCAGTGAACTGAAGGACAAAACGTGTCTTTAATAAGGTGGTAATATTTAAATAAGTTTTCATAAAGATATGAGCAGGAGATCACATTCAGCTTTGCACCTGGCATTTGGGAGCGCTTCCCTCTTGCTGTGGCACTGGCCGTGTGGCTGCTCTCCTACACCAAAGGGAAAGAATGCAGACTGGCATAGACCTGGCTTAAATAATTCCAGCATCATTTTAAATACATATATTGTCCTTGGTTACATGTCAGTATGGATTCAGGGATCTTTCCTGCTGATCCCAGGGAAAACAAGGGCTTTCTATCAGGGAAAAGCCTTGATGGTTAGTAACAATTATTTTCATCGCAAAAGCTCTGCTCAGGCTCAGCACCTCCTCACACTGAGCAAAGGAAACATTTCTGCATTGTCTGCCAAAGGTTTCAGCCTGAGGGGCTGGCAGGGGATATGGATGAGGCTTTCAGGATAAAGCAAATGAGGGACCTGCCTCCGCTTGCTGAAGCCAGAGATCATCCCACCGACTCCTGCAGGCCTTAGGCGCGGTCCTAAGAAGCTCTGCAGAAGGTAGGAGACACGCCCATCAGAGGTTTTCTTCTAAACTGTATTTAAACACTTGATTGTTTTTGTAATCGGACAAGTCCGAAAAGAAGTGAAGACTTTCAGGTGCTAGATCTCAACTCTTCTAGGACAGTTTTGCTCTTCTGGACAGCACGACAGAGAGCAGACTGAGAAGGTGTAGGAAGCCTGCGACAGCCTTCTGCATAGGTTGCAAACCACTCGAGCATCATTTCTGCCAGCACTTGTGCTGTGCGCCATGCTGGGTCTTTGACAGGGCTCATCCAGCTACGTGACTGGGAGAAATCTGCAGCGAAGCAGAAGAGGATGGATGAAATAACCCCTCCAGCAAGGCCTGGCCCTCTCAGCAGCTGGGGAGCCTTGCAAAGAAGAGCTCCCCGTTTGTTTTAGCGCAGTACAGAAAAGGGGTGGTTTGGGTTTCTGCAGATTTGCTTCTTTTTCTAAATGTCACAAAAAGGCAGGTTGTGCTCCTGCAAACAGGGATTCGGTTAGCTGGCTGTGAAACGATTCATTAGTCAAAGAAAGGCATAGTGAGGACCGGTGGCTGGGAGCTGAAGCTGAGGCACATTCAAATTGGAAAGAAGGTCCACATTTTTAAGAGAGGGTGCTCAGCCGCCAGAACAAGCTGCCAAGAGCAGTGCTATCTTTGTATCCAGGGAAAATCAAGAGCAGGAGCCTTTATGAGAAAGATGCTTTCATCGAAACAGGAGTGATCTGCTTCCATACAGATGTAAGTCAGCGGAAATCTGTAGGCTGCAATGGGCAGGACACTGAATTACATGATTTAACAGTCCCTTTTGGCCTTAAAATGTATGCGTCTATGATAGATGTCGGAGAAACTCCACAATGAAGAAACAGACTCGTTTTTCACTGAAACACGTAGGACAATGATAAGTCATTGGGAGGGGGATTCCCGCAATATGCTTACAGTGACTGCTGTACCCCAAACGTGGTTTGGGGCAATGCACCCTCCTCAGCCACATTTTGTGGGCCCTGAAAAATGAGTCTCCATGAGGTACAGAGGGAATTAGGGGGTGTAACCCCCTTCCATGAGCACACAGCGCTTGAGGTCATGGAACAGAGGGGTCATTGTGAGCATGACCTGCTCTTAATTGCGGTGTCCGTCACAGCCTCCCCCCCACAAATGCAGGATCAGCCAGTCCCCCTCCAGTCACAGCAGCTCCTCCTCAAGCATGGAATTTCCTCTGGGGCTTCAAAGCTCATGGGAGGAGAAGCTCAGCTTTCCTGGAATGGGAGTGCCAGTCTTAACCCAGCTCAGATTCCCACAGTGCTCCTTGCTCGAAACACCCTGGAGTTATCAAATAAGTGTCATTGCCAGGGTAGCCCTGCCTGGGGCTCCCGAGGTGAGATCAAAGGCCAGTACAACATCCGTTCCACGTGAGCAGTTTTGTCGTGCCCGGGGAGTGCCACGAAAACACAGCTCAGAGCTGGGAGACCGTGTCCTTGCAAAGCGTGGAGGAGAGAGCAAAGGTGGCACAGGTCCCCTCTGTTTCCTCCATACGCTGAGAGGGTGGAAGAGACAGCACAGCCCTGTGCACGGCACAGAGCCTGCCCAGGCTCCGTTTTCGGGCAAACCTTGTCCTCTCATGTTTCTTCTCTCCTCTCCATGCCCCAGATCACAATGGGGATGAACATCTGGGGGGTCAGGTGTGTGTCAGGAGCTCCAGGCATTCAGAAATGCAGGACAAGGCCTGGCAGTGTGGATCACGGAGCAGGAATCAAATGCACGAGTCTGGTCTGCGGCAGAGGAGACTTGTCACGTCAATGAATGCAGATGAACTGGAGAAATAAAGTCCATCGTGAGCCCTGACAGCTCCAGCCAAAAGCAATTGGAGCAGCAATCAGTCAGCAGAGCTAGAAATCCAGACCTGCCAGGCAGCTGCTGCCCAGGATGGACGGCTCTAAGATGGGAGCTCAGGGAAGTGGGCAGGAGTATGTGTCATGCAAGAAGGGGGAAACTGGGGCCAGGCAGGAGAGAAGGGAGTGGGGAAGAGCCTAGGAGAAATGAAGGTTTGAATTGAAGATGGCCTGGTGAAGAGGAGGAGGGTGGAAGAGACAGGAGGTGGCAGTTTGCAATGGGATGGGTTTTCCTGAGCCAACTCCCGACTGCCAGGTGTGGAGGGCACAGGGCCACACAGCGCCCATCTCTTCCCACCCCAGTCTTCCAGGCAGACCCCCCTGCCCACATCCTTTCCCGCTGGGAAACACATGCTGCAGATCAGGGAAGTCCCTATGGGTCCATTCTTCCTACAGCGTTCCCACTTCAAATGTTTTTCTAGGGAATTGACTCCAGAAAGCAGCTGGGATCAAAGTGCTAGCAGTAAAGCAGAATTCACTCTGCCCTCAGAAGGAGCAGCCTGCTGCTGAAAGAGGAGTTTGTCTTTGCTTCCCCCACAGGCCAGAAGCACGCCTGCCATGGGGCCCAAACAGCTCATCTCGAGGCCCATGGTGGCCTGCCAGCATGGACACAGCCAACCCTGGACCATTGCACAGCTGTTGACTACAAGGTAAGGTCCAGCCCTTCCTCTGCAACCGCAAAAAAAACCCTCTTTGCAGTGCTTGTACCAGGTGGTAGGGCCAAACGAAGTGGATTTAGTACCAAATGCCGTGGCCCTGCTTCAGGCCTGCACACCCAGGCCGGCCCTGGCCACCCTCACACCCCCCAGGGCCCGGCGTGCTGAGCCCCCGCTGGGTTCCTACCTCGATCCCACAGCCAGCGGGCATAACGTGCACTGACTGAGGACTCATGAAAGCAGATCACCCCGCTCTGAAGCCTGCTCGGCCCTAGGCCGCCCGCCCTGCCTGACTCCAGGCACCCTCCATCCCCGCTCCCCCTCACACCGCTCCCGCGCTCCACTGACATGGCCGCCGCAAGGCGGGGTCGGGCAGGCCACACTCAAGATGGCCGCCTCACCACGCTGGGGCGGGGCCGGACAGACGGCGCCCTGCAAACCATCTGGCTTCACGGGTGCGATTCCAGCCGGGCCACACTCAACATGGCTGCCGAGCCGTGAGTCGATGGACGCGGCGCAAGGCCAATCACTATGCGAGGAGCGGGCGGGGGACGGGCTGCGGCTAGCAGGGTGCGTGGTGCTGGCTGCAGGGTTGGGTGCGCCGCGCGGCCGCTGCCACGTCGCGCGGCTCCGTGGGGCGGCCCCCGTGTGTGTGAGGCGGCAGGGACAAGGTGTCCGCCATTACCGACCACCCTCAGGCATGGCCCATCCCCTCCCGCCGGAGACCGGAGCCCTGCGACCACTGGTTGTCCAAAAATTGTCGCCCCCCGCCCACCCCCCGCCCTCCCCGGGAGGCTCCGGTGGGCGGAACGCGGGTCGGCAGCCGCGGGCCGCGGGGACTCGGGCGGGGGAGCACCGAGGCGCGGCGGCGGCGGGAGGGGGACGCTTTGAGCGACGGACGCGTCTCCGTCCGAGGCGCAGGGATGAGCGCGGCGCTGCCGAAGGTACCGGTGGGCCGCGACCAGCTGCGGGGGACACCGGGCCCGGCCCCGGTACCGGGGGAGGGGGGACAGGCCTGGTTCTGTGGACAGGAAGGTCAGGCCCAGCCCTTCTGTGAGGGGGTCTGCGGGGGACAGGCCTGGCCCGGCCCTGAGATTAGATTGGGGGGGCGTGTCTCATGAGGGGGACGTACACCTGACCTGAGTTAGTGCCCTGGGCCGCCTATCCTGATGTATCAGGGACAGAGACCCCCCCCCCCACCTGTCCTGCAGCACCCAGGGGTCACCCCAGCGACACAAGGTCCATTACAGCCCCCCACCCTGTCACTGCCCTCAGGAACCGGCAGATCCCTGGTCCTCCCTGTCCCTCTGGTCGCTCTTTGGGGACACTGGTAATGATCCCCCCCCCCCCCCGGTTGGCGTGATGCAGCTCCTGCCTGCCAGGGTTGTGGTGACAGCAAAGCTCTTTGTGCTGCCTTGGTGATGGATGAGCTGTGTTTCCCTCCATTTGTGTGGAGCTGGAACAAGCACGAGGGTTGTTCGCGCGGCTGTTGTAACTTGGAGGTGGTGGGATGGTGCGAGGGATGCATATGATACGTAACCGAGGGGAGGAGAGTCTCCCACCCCAACGTGTTGGATTATGAAGCAAAGTGAGGGGGTGCATAAGAAGGTTATTGCAGTCATCATCTTCCTCCTTATTCATCCCTCTCCTCTGTATTGCAGCGGTATTCTGGGGAGTGATAGTGGCTGGAGGCAGTGGAGACATTGGGAGGGGTTTTGATATGTTCAGAGGGTCTTGGGTGTTGTTTCGATGGGTGTGTTCGGGGAAGTGTTGGTGAAAACTCACAGCATATCTGCTATGCTGTTTGCATTTTGACCATGATGGCTCATTGCAGGTGCTATGCTTGAAGAAGGGAGCATTGCTAAAGCAGGTGTTTGCACTCAGCAGGTCAGTAGTCTGAAATCAAACCCGGTAAGTAAAACAGTGTAAGGCATTAAAAATGCTTGGTCACTTATACTGACAGTGTCAGAAAACATACATGAGAAAAAAAGTACTTTTTGCCAAGGAAAGTCTTTTCATTGTGGAGTGAAGACTTTCAGCTGATGTCTGGGAGCTGAAGGGGCTGTAGGATGTGAAGAAGAGAAAGTCGCCTTCCTAATGGTATCTGTCTGTGTCTGAGGGACTTGGGGTGTGAACCTTTGTTCAAGGAGACCGTCCAGATATGTTGTATTTCCACAGATGGGTGAAATCAGAGCTTTTAATTATCATCTTGTTTCTTACAGAGCAGCAACACCCAGAGAAAGCTGTCTGTGTGCTGCAGGTGAGGCCTCTTATTAATCCAATGCAAGGCAAAACTTCATTTACCCAAAATAAATATTACACATTTAAGCATTTGTGTCTCCTTTTGATTTTTTTTTTAGATAATTTTGGACTGGTTAAATAACCTGAGCAGGTGTTTTTCCACTTCCATACCATTTTTCTAACCTTTTCTTCTGCTTCCCTGTTCTTGGCTAAGCAGGTGGTACTAGTTATGGTGTTATGCTGTGGAGTGACACCAGCCAGATGCTACTCATTGTATCACTGCCCAGGAACTGACTTACACCCCCGTGAGGTCCCACTTTAACGTTTATTGAGCTGGTGGAGCCCGCTGTCACAATTTAAAATAGAATTTGATTTTGTTGTGGAGGCAAAGTGTAACTGAGCAGCTTAGATCCTTGGTGTTCAATTTCTCTGTGCTGTTCTGAGCTTCATTTATTAAAATGAGGGTTATTGAGGGTTTCATTTTACTCTGGAGAAGGAAGTATAAATAAAAGCTGATGCCATTTTGATTTGGCTTCCTAGCACATGAATATTTGAACAGGACTTGATTTAAAATTAAGTGGGGCTCAGATCCATTGTAGTAGCCTCACTGCTGTCACATGAGGGGACAGATGTAACATTTCATCAGTATCCTCACCATCCACTGGTGCTGACAAGTCTGTCATTTTTTTTTTTTCGTTTGTTTGCTGGAGAATTCACCTGGGAAATGAGTCACTTTTAGTCTCTTCCTTATTTGTACCGTAACCAACTGTGAATTGTAACAGGCTTGCTGTGATGCACAGGCTGCCTGCGTGGGGCAGAGATCGGCCAAAGCCTTAGCCTGCCTTTGCCTTCTGTCAAAGAACTGAGGACAAATTCTTGCCCCCAGTGTGGATTTTGGGCTCTCAAAGCACCTGTGTATGTTTGTTAAAAGAAAAGCTGTCTGCCGTTCAGCTGGAAACATGTTTGCTCTGCTTTGATTTTAAGGTGATGCACTCGTGAGTTGCCACAGACACTACAAATCCCGTCCTACGCATGGAATTGGGAGGTTTAAATACCTGCTCCCAGAGGAGGTAGGCATAAGAACTCTCCTAGCGTGCTTGCTGTCAGCTGACCCATCTTTTTACAGTCCTCTTTAAATATTAGTATTAATTCCATGGCTGATGAATCATATTCAGAAGGAATAATGTAGTGGTTTACTGCTACTTTTCTTGGTAGAGATCATTATGTCACATGAAGTACTGACTCGCAACACTGTATAAATACTTTCTTTTGTCCGGTACATTCTTGTCTAAGTTAATGAGTAGTTTGGGGAGGGAGGAATCTCTTCCTGATGCTGAATTTAACACCCCAACTTGAAATTATTGCAGAATATTGCGAGCAGATCTTATTTGCATTTAAACTTTTTACATTCTCTGAAATTTGGAAAGACGACAATTTTTGTGGAAGGAGGAAACAATAACTCATCTAGACAGCTGCCTTGAAGGCAGGAACTGAAATAAAAAGCAGTTTGTTTTCGACTCCTTGGTTTCTTGTGGAAGAAATTAATCATGGTATGCATGTATTTTCTGTCTGACTTCTGTGGTGCTGCCATCCAAGAACTGAGCTGCTCAACTTGAGAACATCTGTTAAGATAATGTCATCCCAGTTTCGTAGTTAGGGAAAGTGAGCACAGATGGTCTGTGATACATGCGACATACTTCAGCGAACCTTTGTCAGAAGAGAGTACCCTAGCATGGTCTCCTGTGTGGGGGCAAGAGTTAATGTTTTTTATTTCCAGCTTTGTTCAAAACAGATACGCTTTCTATTTATTTTTTTTAATACAGGCTCCAAAGAAGAGAAAGGATAGAGTACAGATGAAAGAGATAAATGTTGGAACCGAATATGAGTATGGAGATGTCAACATCCAGATGACTTCCTATGATATGTGTCTCGTGGAGCATTTTTCTCAGTATGTGCATAAACTCTGCAACCAACTCTCCATCAGAGTGAATGAAAGGTAGGAGGAACACGGCTGTGTGTTTGTCATCTCTTGCAGACACGTTGCGTGAGGCTTGTAGATGATGATACCTTGCAGACGAGGGTACAATCTAATCTCTCTGATAGATTCCCACATGTAAACCCAAATCTTCTGTCATCTGCCTGGTGTTCTCTTTTTGTGTGTCTGTATGGGTTTGGATGCTTTATTTGTATAAGGAAGTCTGAAATGGAGTTGTTCAGGCACTGACTGAACAGATCTCAAGGGAAAAATAGCTGTTACTTTTCATTCCTTTGAGAAAAAGGCTTAAACCTGTGAGTGCTGACCCCAGGAATGCAGGCTTAAGTATTGCTGACTTTTGCTGCTGTTTTTTCTTTATAGTGTTTCATCCAGGCCCTGCCCATACATTGTGCAGTAAGCAAGTGATACTGATTATACAAACTAGAAGAAGCTTGGGAAACCCCTGGAGATTATGGGAGAGCTACCCGCTACTTCAGTTTAGTAGTAGAGGATGCTTCAGTTGCATACTAGCTCTCCAAAGCAGGTGTACCCCTGATAGCAGCTTTACTGGTTTTAATGAGTCTGAGGAATGTGATACAGCTCCTCGGTGCCTGCAGCGCACCCAAGGAGCTGTATTCACCGGGAGAAGCACTGAGTTGCTGTAAGGAAGTAAAAACACTTAGTGGCGATTCTCTGAAATGTGTATCTTTAACTGTACTTCCAAGTATAAGCACTGGTTCCTGCTCATGCCGATTAAACCTGTCATTTTCTTTATGTTCATCCATTTTACTGAACTCTCAGCCGTGGATCTGAAATCCTGTGTCCATAGATCAGTCGCTTGTAGTCTCTCTGTGATGTCTTTTGCAC
The DNA here is from genome assembly GCA_034782735.1 of Sagittarius serpentarius. Taxonomy (NCBI): domain Eukaryota; kingdom Metazoa; phylum Chordata; class Aves; order Accipitriformes; family Sagittariidae; genus Sagittarius; species Sagittarius serpentarius. The sequence continues at coordinate 25,900,094 of JAVKLA010000026.1, forward strand.
CAAACAGCACTAAAAATTGTGACACATTGGTGACAGATAGGTATTGGTTTTGAGAAGGTTACCCAGTGACACTAAGAAATTATCATGGTGTCAGCAGCGACGCACTGGAAAGCATTCGCAGAGAAATCCCACGGCCTGAGACTGTTGATAGCACTTTCAGTGTAAAGCATTATTACCTTGCATCGTACTCGTGCCCTCTGAGGTTGGACGTGGTGTGCCGAGTTCAGTATGTACAGAAAGAAATGATTTGCCCTTTAAGAGCAAAAATTGTAGGGTAAAATGTGGGCGGTAGGATGTAGCCTGTTATTGATGCTGTGCAAATGGAGATGGGGAGGCCGAGGTCTCTGGAGTAACGCTAACCAGAGAGCAGAATCTGATCCAGTGCCTGATCATACTGTTATTAAATTTAGAGGTGAAAGTAATGTCTTTAGAGTGGTGTGTTGCAGCAATGGTTTTTAGCTCTGTTCCCAACGAACAGATTACAAAATAAGCCGGAACTGTTGCTTTAAAGCTCTCCTTCAACTATGAAGAAATTAAAAGTTCTTTTCTCAGGCTGGTGTTTGTAGCTGAAACAGGTTTTTGCTGGCAATAGTGCTGCAAGCTTCTCCCTTATCTCTTTCCAGTAAAACACCTGGCTTCTGCCAGTGCTTGATTTGCAAGATACATTGTTTGCATAATTAATTTCTCATGAAAAGTTAATCTCCTTCCACATTCTCTGCTGCTGGAGGTTGATTCGTTCCTGTAAAATAGCACAAATCTATCCTGCCTGTCCTAAGCACCGACCTGTGGTTCTTGCAGCTATGCGATGCCCACCAAAACCAACGAAGTGCTGTTCTTGGAAGAGCGAGGTTCCAAAATGCAGCTGGATGCGGTCCTTACTACCCATCAGAGGGTTGTCCAGGTACGAGCTGGCGTTTGCTGATAGTGCTACGGCTCTTGCGCAGCACCTCCTATCTCAGGCTGTCAAAACCCCTGAACAATTGGAGTTAAGTCCCTTGAACAAACGAAAGGCGTAAATTGAAGCACAAAGAAGTCTAATTAAATTTTTTGCTAAAGGTTACTCACAAAGTAGAAGCAGAGGAGGGGTTCTTGGATTCTGTATTTCAGCCAGAAGATTTATTGTCTATTTTATGCATAATACTTGATACAATGGCTAGAAAAGTCATGTTTAAGGATGAATGATTGGACAACTCAATGAAATATAAAAATACTATTAGTATCAGGGCCAGCATCAAAAGTGTACAACTGATTGAGGTAAATAGGTATTTCTCCTAAGTGACTTTTTCCTATTTTACAGTGTGTTCCCTTCCTATATGCTAAACCTCTGCCGAATTACATTTTAAACCTGGAGGTAGACTTTTTCCACTGGAGAGAGCTGATGGGTGGTTAAAACTGGGCCTTGCAGGTTTGCTGTGGCAACCTTTGTATTAGTCTCACCTAAATTAAGATCTTCGTGCGTGGTTAAGTCTCTTTACATGCAGGAGAGCATGCAGGCAGGGACAGGAAGCACAGTGTTCATGGAGAAAAGCCGAAATGAGAGCTTTGGGCTGTGCTGTACGCGAGAGGTGTGCGCACAAAGCAGGGAGTGCTTCTCTAATGAAGCGGTTGACTGCTACAGGCTCATGCTGAAATGGACTCTCTTCCTGTGCCGTTAATATAACGAGTCTGTTTTGTGTGTGGTGTTCTGCTCCTGTAGCACTTTTATTTCTTCTTTCAGATCAGCGGTTTGAGTTCAACGTTTGCTCCGATACTCTTGGAAATTATTCAGAGTAATCAGCCCGAAGGGGTCCATCTGTTAGTGAAAGAGGTATGTTTAATTTTACCAGTGCCTTTGCATTTAAGAAGCAGATATGATGCATGACATGAATTTGCTTTGAAAATACAGACCTGGTCCTGAGGCTACTGTCTAATCTAGGCTTACGGATTCCTAGGATCTCCCAGAACCAGGCCCTCACTTGGTCTATCAAAAACAATTCTCTTGATTCTTGACAAACATTTCATTTTCCATTTAGCCTCCTATAATTAGTGTCACAGAAGGTACCTTGCCAGCCAGTCCCATAGATCTGTAGGAAATGGCAGGTTGCAAGTTGCTTTCGTTTGCTGCCACAGATTCCCTGCAACTCAGAAGGGAACACTTCCCTTCAGCAGTGCTTCACCGCCTCTTATCTGGGAATCACCAGGAACTTCATGGAGCACTTGGTAGCAAAGCTGAGACTGGAAACCCAAGTGCTGTGCCCTGTTTTGACGGAATTTGCTCTGGGAGGGGTTCAGCTTGTTTCCTGCAGAAAGGCCCAACAGTTTTCTCAGCACTGAGGACTTCAGGACAGAACGCCAGTCACTGGTGGACCAGGCATAAAGAGATATTTAAACTTCTGTCGCTTTACATTTGGATGAAACAGTCCCAGGAGGCCCTTTTTATTTAGGGACTAAAGGACTTCTGTGGCTGGAAAGGGAAGGCAGCACACTAAATTCAAACATGAAAACACAGCTGGCTTCTTAAGTGGCCTGTGAAGAATGTTTAGTTATCTCCAGCTCTGCAAAACCAGAAGGAATACAGGAGAAGGTCTCTGGAGTCCAGTAATCTTCTCTGCTTTGCTCACAGTCCCGTCTGCCTTAGGGCTGCCATGAGTTTTTTTTGTTTGTTTGTTTGTTTTTTAAATTTTGGCTGATGGCTTTGTGTCTGGAGGGAGAACTGTGACATTGTGCCATTTGCAAAGTCATTGCAGTCTGATGCAGGAAGCCCAGGGGAGAGACCCGAGCTGGCTTCATACAACTGGCAGTGCAGAAGAGAGATGAAAGCTTTAGGATGTTCCTGCCAAGTTCTGGAGAAAGTGGCAGGTCTCCTCGAGAAAGTAGATGCTATGGTGATAGGCAGTGACAGAGCTGGAGATGTCCAGTTGACTTCTTGAGCATAGTGCCATTGCTCACTCTTCCAAAAGCTGTTACCCAGGTGAGGAGGAGCCTACAAGGCTGAATTTCAGAGTAGCCCATGCAATGACCAAGCATGTCCACGGCTGCTGCACTTCCAGGTTGAGCTGCCCACGAGATTGTAGCCTGCAGTGACTTTCCACTTGGGCTTCCCGCTCCCCAAGTTCAGTGGACATTTAAGTCTTTTGTTTTGCCACTCTTAAGTGATTCTGTCTTTGGGAGAGGCTTTGAATTTGTCTTAAAAAAAAAAAAAGTACTCAAGTACAGAAGTACTCAAGTGGTGATTCTGATTTGCTTGTGGTTTTTTTTTTCCTCCCTCCACAGCACACAGAAGCGGACTTCAAGAGCCGATTAAAGTCTCGACCGGAACTTGAAGAGCTGCTAGCACAGATGAACTGAGATGAGGAAGAATGCTCCATCCATTTCAGAGCCGCCCCTGGGAAAGTGAGGCTTCTCCTCCATGGCTGCTTGAGCCTCCAGAAGGCAACTTCATGAGCACTGTACCGATAATTTGGTGAATTGGAAGAAATTTCCACTGTTGTCAAGCAGCTTGTCTTAATAAAGATAAATACATGTGTTTATATCTGACTGATTAGTACTCTGAGTGAAGGGGGGGGTCCACAATGAAATGCGGGTTTTCTTTTCTCAGTTCTTCCTCTTTTTTTTTTTTTTTTTTTTTTTTAATCCCGTGTGTTTTGGTATGTGAGGATCTTGGCAAGTTAATAACGCCGCCCTGCAACCCTCCCGGATGCTATTGGTGTGGAAGTGACCGTCCTGCTCCTTTCTTCAGCTGAAGGCTGGACCAACGCGTTATTCTTATAGAGCTGCTTAAATCAGAGCTTCGCCAACGTGAACGGAGCCTCAGAGCCCTGGTGGGGTTGGGGATGATCGTCCCCGAGCAGCTGAACAACCACTGCTTAAGAGAAAAAAGCCTCAGAGGGCAGAGGCAGGGAGGTTGGAGCTGTGTCAGGCAGTGTATGACTGACACTGACTTCTCCTTAATTCCTGATTTGCCTTTCCAGCCAGAGAGGATAAACTTTTCCCTGGATCCCTGAAGTCATTCTACTCCTTACAACAGCTCTTTGGCAAAGGAGAAATTACTTGTGCCTCGAAAGGACAAATCTCAGAAGCACAAAGCGGTTTGGGGAATTTCCCAGGACTGCTGCTTTTTTCGAGTGATGGGGGACCGAATTAGCCGCTTATTGCCATCCTGCAAAACCCAGAGCCTGCGGGAGCTGCGACATTTGGGTGCACGTACAGGCGCCAGGTTGAACGGGTGACGGCGCATGGGTTTTTGTTCCAATCCTCGTTCCTTCGAATTCTGGGATTGGGTGCATGTGGCTGTTTTTACTCAGGCTGGAGCTGAGATGGCATCTGATCATGCCATCCCATTAGCAAGTATGTTATAACCAAATCTGAGCCCTGGTTTGATGGATGCTAAGAGGAGTTTCTGTTCCTGCCCCAAAAATGGTTGGTTTGGGTTTTTTTTTTCCCCCCTTTCTAAGCACCAGTTCTTTAAAAGAGGAAAGACAACTCAATGCTCTCCCCGTAACTGGGGCTGCTCAGGTATTGCTGGATGTTCACTCAGGTCCTGTGCCAGTTGTGATTTTTGGCTGACTGCCAAAACCCAGCCCTTCGGCAGCCCCAGCACCCACCTTCCTGGAAAACAGCCTGGGAAGTTTCCCCTGGCAAAAGCCATGGGTGCTCTTCCCTTTCCAGCCTAGAAAAAGCAATTTTATTTTCTGTTTCATAGCTTATTTCCTAGGAGGTGGTGTTCAGAGGAGCACCCCACTCCATAAAAGCCCTTTTTCCCCCATCCCTAATGCTCCTGGGCCTTCCCAGGAGATAAATTCCACCCCCTCACCCCCCCGAAACTCCTGTCCCATGGGACGCGAGGTTATTGCTGCCAGGAAAAGCTTTGGGTTTGCACAGGGAAGGACACAGAGTGGAAATCCACGGCAGAGCTGTCGCAGAGCCAAGACCCAGCCTGGGTGCCATGAATGCTCCCAGTTTGGGACATCTTGGGCTGGAAATCCCCATTTCACCCCACAACTGTCCCCTCCGAGCTCCCAGTTATCCCCAGTGGCGCAGACGGAGACGAGGGCTTCGGCCAGGACAACAAACGCCATCGGCTTTAATTTCTCAACAACGTAGCGTGGATTTACCTGGCACATCCACCTGCTTGAATAAAAAAGTAACACAAAAAAAGGGTCAAATGGTGCAGCTACCCCATTCTCGGGGTGCTGAGCATGGGCTGGCCGGCAGAGCCAGGAGTGGGGGTCCCCGGTGATTTTAGTTCCCGGCGGGTGAGGGGTGGGCTTGGCGTGAGCCGGGTGCTGGGCGCGGCTCCTTGGCACGCTGCCGCCGAGCCACGCACTCGCCAAAAGCCCGGACCTGGGGTTGGCAATGCCGCCAGTCCTGCCGTGCCGCCATGCACTCCTGCAGCTCCTGGTGCTGTGCTGCGCAGCCCGTCCGTGAGATCATGGCGTCCACTGGGTCCTCGGCCTCCTCATCCTCACCTTCCTCCAATGACGGACGGCTCCTGGCATGTCCGGGCCTCGCCATCGCTCAGCCGGGCTGGAGGGAGGTGGCAGGCATCGGGGTGCTGCCTTCCCCTGGAGAGCCCTGCATGGGTCACTGCCTCCTTTTTTGGGGGCACCCCCCAGGGTGGCTCAGCACCTCCATACCTCCATGGGTGCTCAGCACCCTCTGCACCCCCCTCCCACCACCCCTGTCGGTGCCCAGCACCCTCCATCCCCCCATGGGTGCCCCCATACGCTCCATGCACCCCCAGAAGGAGCTTAGCGCCCCCCCCATGCAGACCCCACACCTCCATGGGTGTCCAGCACCCCCCACGCATCCTCCCATGGGTAACCAGCACCCTCCCCAACCCATAGCTGTCCACCCCACTCCATGGGTGCTCAGACCACCCACATCACCCCATATGGACCCCTCCATGGGTGCTCAGAGTAGCTTCCCCATGTATCCTACCCCCACCCATGGGTGCCCAGCACCCTCCCCAACCCATACCTGACCATCTGCCCTATGGGTGCCCAGCACCTCCTCAACGCATCTCACCACCACCTATGGGTGCCCAGCACCCCCCCCCGACTCCCACCTGCCCATCCCCCTACACCCTCCCATGGGTGCCCATCCCCCCTATAGGTGCCTAGCACACCCCGTGCCCCTCCAATGGGCGCCAGGCACCCTCCATGCCGCTCTCACAGGTGCTCAGCACCTCCCTTATGCACCTCACCAGCACCCTCCCTTCCCTCTCCATGCCGTACCCAGCCCCCCAGCCCCTCCGTACCAGCCCAGCAGCGCACCGCGGCCCCTTTAAGGCTGGCGTCCGGGTAGACACTGCCGGGGCGGGGCGTAGCGGAGGGAGCGCTCGCTCATTGGAAGGCGCCCTCCCCTTCCGCTTTCTCCCCGCGGGGGTTGACGGGAAGGAAGGAGGCGGAAGAGGCTGTGGGCTCCTCGGCAAGATGGCGGCGACGCTGCGGATCCAGAGCGACTGGACTCAGGCGTTGAGGTGGGCACGGCTCTCCTGCTCCCCTTTCCATAGTCCTGGTCTTCTTCCCCGCGCTTACTGCCGCTCTTTCTCTCCGCAGGAGGGACGAGGGCGAGGCCTGGCTGAGCTGCCGGAGCCCTGGTGAGTGCTGAGGGGCCTGAGGACACCTTGGAGGGAGGCGGGCTGAGGGGGTGGCTGGGGGGCTTGAGGGAACCCGGTGGGGTTAGAGGGGCTGAGGGCCGTTTCGGGGTGCCCTGTGTTTTATGTGGTTTAGGAGGGGGGGAGGGTAGTTGGGGGGGGGGGGGGCTG
>JAVKLA010000026.1:25907191-25922801 GCA_034782735.1 Sagittarius serpentarius
GAGCTGATGGCTGCTCTCCCTGCAGGGAAGCCGACCCTGTATGGCAGCCTGACCCGCCGCGGGCTCAGCACCGAGGGTGTCCCTGACATTGCTGCCTCTGAGGGCTTCGTGGTTGGGGAAGTCACCAAGGTGCCAGGGCTGGGGTGGAGTGGGGGTCGGTAACCGCCTTCCGTGCGCGTAGGGGCGATACTTTTACAACAGACAAAATAGCAGCCTAAAGCTGTCGCCCAGGCCCCTGCATGGTCCTGTCCAGCTGTCCTGGGCCTCCCACCTCTGCAGTGCCCTGGAGCTGGTCCGTAGCGTTCCATAGTCGGGCTGGGGCTGTGTGTCATGGCTGGCCAGGCCATAGCAGGCGTCCATTGCCACCCAGGGCCTGCATCTTGAGGAGACGTAGGGAGATGAGCCAGCTCTGCACCTTCCATCAGTCTTCAGGCTGTGTGGGACCACAGTCAGGTCCAGATTGTAGTTCTACCTTTGCAGCCTCTGTGTTTCAGTAGGAGTAACAGCACTTCTAATTCTTTTCCCCTCTCTTTTCTCCTCTAGAAAAGCATTCTCATTTCTTGTCCTCATGAAAATGTGTCCACAAAGTTCCTGGCCCCATACACAACTTTTTGTAGAATTCATCAGAAAAGTGTAAGTAACCTTGTGAAGTGAATGGGAAATAACTGGAAGTAACCATGAACTTTCACCTGTCTCTGACCATTGCGTGCTTGTTCTGAGGGGTGACCTGCAGCATGACTTTGTGTGTGAACTAGGTAATGAAATATATCAGACCATAAGAACTTGGTAGATTTGATGATGGAGTTTACCCCCCAAACATAATTTCCAGAATTCTTTAGACTATTTTCTTGCAAGTGATCTAATTTCTGCTGACTTCAAGCCCATGACAGATCCCCCTGTAAAGGAATAAGATGTGTGAATTAACTGCGTCAGAAACCAAGATAAAAATAAGAGGTTCCAGGCACCGAGTTCTTCATCTTCGACTGGTTCAAATCTGTCCCCGGTTTATAGCGGCTCATTGCTCCTGTGTAATGAAGTTGTCTGTATTTGACATTTGCTGTATGAATTTCTGTTTACGGGGCTGGGAATTGAATATTACATAAACTCATCTTGAACTGGTGGGAATTCAGAGACCAGAAAGGCCCAGCTTGTATTTAGAAGATAAATAAATTGCATGAACTTCTCACTTATTTAAAAGCAGTCTTGCATGTTTTGCGGAATAATCTTCTTATTGCACCCCCATTGATCTGAGGGTGCAACAAGTACAGCTTGTCACTGAACAGTGATACAGAAAGGCTGACTCTGACCTGAAATATCATTTTGTCACTGAAGAGAAGCACATAACTTGGCTTTTCTGGAAAGTAGTCTGTGTTTTTGCTGAACACTTAACCCTGTGTGGAAGTGATCCAAGAAACTAGGGAGTGTGTAGCCTGCAGGTACAGCCGGCTGCCATAAAGGGGGTCCCCTGAAGGCTCCTGGAGACGTTTTAGTACACTTGTTTCATGATTTATTAAGTAAATTGTTGTGATAAACCCAGCTGAAAATGCTGAAAAGTCAGTCTCTGTTAATGAAGCTCAAAAGTGATATAAATCAAGGTGCGTTTTGACATAAAGGCGATTCCGCATCTCTACAGCTGTTTTAAGAGGAAGTGGGGCTCTGCTGAGAGACAGAGGTTGGCAGTAAGACAACTCCAGAGACAGAGGTGAATCACTTCTGAGCTTTGTGCTACTTAAGAGTCCCCAGCTGCCCTTTTGTGTGATAAATGGAATCAACATTCAAAGCACAGCAAAATGGAAATGCAGGCGTAAGTGTTTAGTCTGCTGTCAAATGGGTGTGATGGGTTACAGCTGCACTGCAGATCTCTGCTCTGGAAAGCAGCTGAAGCAATATGTATTAATATGTAGATGAGTTTAAAGCTGGTGTGGACTAAGCTCCACTTATCCTTTTTACCTGCTGCCTCTTGTTCTGAGCACTCGTGTTTATGTATCCCTCCTGAAAATTTGGGGATATATCAAACATCAGTGAAGCTTTTTGTTCCTCTTTGACCTTCACAGATTTTTTTTTTTTTTTTTTTAACTAGGGAGCAAATGACCATAGATTGGTTTGTTATATAAAGTGCCGCTCCAGTTAGAATCATAGAATCATTAAGGCTGGGAAAGACCTTTAAGATCATCTAGTCCCCCACTAAACCATGTCCCTAAGCACCAAATCTGCACGTCTTCTAAATACCTCCAGGGATGGTGACTCAGCCACTTCCCTGGGCAGCCTGTTCCAGTGCTTGACAACCCTTTCAGTGAAGTTTTTTCTTCATGTCTGGCATAAACCTCCCCTGGTGTAACTTGAGGCCGTTTCCTCTTGTCCTATTGCTTGTTACTTGGGAGAAGAGACCGACACCCACCTTGCTACAGCCTCCTTTCAGGGAGTTCTAGAGAGGGATGAGGTCTCCCCTCAGCCTCCTTTTCTCCAGGCTAAACAGCCCCAGTTCCCTCAGCTGCTCCTCATAAGACTTGGGCTCTAGACTCTTTGCTGGCTTTGTTGCTCTTCTTTGGACATGCTCCAGCACCTCAATGTCTTCTTTGTAGTGAGGGGCCCAAAACTTAATGCAGTGTTCAAGGTGCGGCCTCACCAGGGCTGAGTACATGTTACCAATGCATTTCTCAGGTTACCGGTATGTAAGTAAATGTACTTAATGGCTGTTGTAATGGCTAAACCATTACCTTGTGCTCTTATTTAAATCTTTAATTCCTGTTTTAATTCCCAATTTTTTTTTTTTCAAGTGGAGGTTGAGTGTTGATCCTACACCTTGTTAAAATTAGCTGTGATATGAGCTGTTAGAGCCTTTCAGGAGAACAGTTTGGTCTGACTCTTGCTTGGATAGGAGAACTTATGACTGAAGTGTGGCATATCGTGTCCCCACAAGGCCTGGTTGAGGAATGTGCAGCCATAGGATGTCCTCTTTAACATCTGGAAATAGCTGGAGATTGATGCAGGTCTGTTATGTACTTGGTCTGCTGGAGGCTATCATCCTTAAGTCTCAGGCCCCTGGTTGCCATGCTTTTTCGGCAAAGGCTCTCAATCTGCTCATATCTTTGGGTTTCCCTGTGAACACGGTAGTAAATCCGACTGTCTCTTCAGGCTGGCTGCTAGCTAAGGCTGATCATATGCAAGAGGATCGACAAAGCCCAGTCTTGTTTGAGAACAGTTATTTGTTCAGAAAAGCATCTAGTCTGAACCGTGGGATGAAGATGAGCAGCCTCATTCCTTACATACCTGACCAGGTGGTTGCGACCTGCAAGCGCGCTGACAGACTGTGCAAGACCAGAAACCTGTCCTTTGTCGTGGTGGTGAGGGCGTTGGAATGGCGACGGAACTGTGATCTGCGTTTCTCATGATGGATCTGCATTTTTCTTTTCTGTCAGTGGATTTTACCACTGTCGTGTTTTCTTCTAATCCACGGAGTGCAGATGCAATTATTAGTAAGCATTTGGAGATAATTACAGCACGACTTCAGTATCCAAATCTTGCAAGACAAGGCACCTATTCCATTACATAGTTGTTATAGTTTTACTGGTTTTTGCAGGATGCAACATTAGTGTTAACCTTTTCTGTATAGTTGTTTTTTCAGCCTGTTTAGTATTGCTGCAATCTATACTGGAAATATCTCTCTCACTTAGGAGATGTAATCATTTCACTCAAGGCTAGAATACCTGTCAAATAAGTTTAGAATAGTATATTTTGGGGACCTGCAACGATCCAACTGCATTTGTCCGCAACTAAAATGCATCTGCCTTTCTCAAAAGGCAGCAATGATGTCTGGCACCACAGGAAAGGCTACCCTTTTGCAAGAACATAAGATCAGCATCTGCTTTCTTCAAAAGTATTCAGCTCTCCCAGTGTTTATGCAAAGCAGGCAGTTGTTAATACCTTAGTGTGATAGCCTGTGTGAGGAACTGGTTTTGAGTCAGGGTTTCAGAGAATTAAGGCTTTGCTACTGGCTTCATAAATATCTCAAACAATGTCTTGTGGGCTTGTGAGTCAGGGTGCGCTCAAGCTGGCCAGTTATCTTGAGCTGGTGTGGAACTGCTTGGCTCAGTTTCTTATCTGTGTGCAGGAGTTGCTAGAAGAATCCAGATTTCTGCTTCACCTGGGGTAAACCTGAAATACAACTGCTGTCTGTGCAGGCTTCTGACTCAGCATTTCTTTTTCTCCCTGCTTTGCAGATCTCTGCAGCGTCACAGGCAGAGAATAACAATTTCTCTGTCAAATTTGGTGGCAGTTACAAGAAATCTGGGGTGCTTCGTGCCAGGTTCCAGTCACCCAACTTGTCTGTGCCCTGGCTGCGGGTCAGCCCAGATCAGCAGCTGGCTCTTGAAGGAAGAATGCAGCAATTTGTGTAAACAGATAAATTGAGGAGGATTTCTTTTTATGCTGCCCTTGTCCTCTAGAAAAACCCTGCTGTTCGGGATCCACTTGGTTTTTGATTTCTTAAGGGCTTAATTAATATCTTGTAAAACACATCAAGAGGGTGAGTTGAGAAAGCCTGCGAAGTCCTTGCTTAAATGTTAGGATATTATCGGGCTGAAACTGTTTAGCTCGGACTATGAAAGCTCTTTGGGTGTTTTGAATGAGTCCAGCAGCATGTTTTGGGGAGATAATAGTGCTGAATGATATACTTAGCAGATCTTCTGCAGTACAGAGTTGGGCTCTTGAGCAGAAATACCTATGCACAGGGTCATATGAAGCTAATGTTTGGTGTTTTTACCCTCCTCCTGCAGATTACCTGTCTTGATATTTCCAGTGGTGGAGGACTTGGCGTGTCTACCAGCACAGATGGGACCATGAAAATCTGGCAGGCTGCAAATGGAGAAATAAGAGTAAGAGCATCTAAGCTTTGGTGTTGTGTGTTATCTGTGACAGTATTGAAGTCATTTGGCTGTGACTTTGGTCCGGCTATCCACACGCTGTGGTCTAGGGCAGGCAAGAATCTGGCGCTTGATTGAAAAGCTAATTGAAATTTGACACCTCAGAGGTTTTAAGTCAAATCTGTTGGAAAACATGACTTCTCCCAAGGGAAATGATGCTCAGCAATCCGGAGAGGAGTGCCAGAGTGAAAATGAGAATGGGTACTTAGGAATGACAGCTAGGGTGCAGGAGGTAACTGACAGCTCCTAACCTGTGTGGTACAAGCACTGAATTTCTTCTGCAGTGGAGAAGAGGTGCAGAAAAAAGACTCCTGCCTGTGATGGATTAACCACATCATGGCTAGCTGCCTCACCAGTTAAGGTGTTTCTTGTGGAGCTTGACCTGGCTGCTGCTTGTTTGGCAGAGGATAAAGACATTTAACCTGTAATTAGAAACAAATGTATCCTTTGCTATGTAATTAGCTACTCAAATGGTAGAGGGAGGCCCAAAGTGTACCTGCTGCCTCTTTGACTGCCTTGAATTCAGATGAGTCCGTTCCAGGAAGGCAAACCCAGAGGATTTGAACTTAATCCTTTGCCCACATGGGAACACCAGGTTTTCCGGTGTCATAGCTCAAAAATTGCTCGGCATAAGGGTGATAACAACGGAACTAGCACGTAGTTCTTTGTTTTTCCAGAGACTATTGGAAGGCCATGTGTATGATGTGAATTGTTGCAGGTTTTTCCCATCGGGCCTCGTGGTTCTGAGTGGGGGAATGGATGCCCAGCTAAAGATCTGGTCAGCAGAAGATGCCAGCTGCGTAGTAACATTTAAAGGTCACAAAGGAGGTACAGAGTACTTAGCCTTTAAAATGCTTGATCTGCCATGTGTATAATTGCCTTGCACCCAAGGGCTAATGTTCAGTCGCCAGCCTGCTGCACTTTGTGCTGTGCATTTGTATTAGATGTCCGGAGTATCTTTTTCAAGCTCCCAGAACTTGAATAAAAAGACTGGTAGTTGTTGTATTAGACAGATGAAACTGTTTCTCTCACCAACCTGTGTTTCCTTCATTAATTGAAGTAAAAAGAGGGAGGATGCAGTCCATTAGTCTGTTGCAAGTGGCAGAGGTTGAGGTCGAGACAGAGGGCAGTCTCAGCTCTCCAAAGCTCTGACCTGCATGCAGTATCCTTGCTGCCTGCACTGGGAATGCCTCCTGCTTGTACCCAGATCATCCTGCTCACCTTCACTTGCTCCACAGCCTCTTCCTTTTTTGTGTGTGTGTGTGTGTTGGTTTTTTTTTCTTGCCCAAAAAAGCACATAGCAGTTTATTATGGTCTTGCAGAACTCGGGCAGGCAGTTACCTGCTTCAAGGACGTGTGCTGTTGAAAGTGAGTAAAGCAGAACAAGAGCAACTGCAAAGATACTTAAATGATTATTTCTGAAGAAGGGCTGGAGTGAGCTTGTTCACCCTTGTACCGAGGGCAGATGTTCAGCTCTGCCCCTGCTGATGGTCTTGCTGCTGAAAATGAGACTAAATTCTTCACCCTCCTTGCGTCCTCACGCAGAGGATGCACTGGCCACCTTATGTGGTGAGTTTAGTGCTGTTCCTTGCGTTCAGGGTTTACACTACAAACTCCTCCGATTGATGCTGTCTTAGTCCTAGAGAAAAACTGCAAGGCGTGGAAAATGAGCTACCCAGAATGGCTCCTGAGAGCTGTGATCAAAGCAAGTTTCTAGGCAGAGCCTCTGTTAATCTCTGGAAAGAAGATTTGGTTTCCAGTACCCTTCGTTCAGAAGCAGTGTGGATTTATATGTAATGCTTAAGCAGGCTTCCATTTTACTCCTGTTTACACCTGGCCCAGGGCACACTGGCTGGTGGTGCTGTCTTGTCAGGGTGATTACTTCCTAAGGGATGCCAACTTGAACATTGGGGTGATTGTGAGGAAGTCCAAGCAAGTAGTGGATGTGACATCAGATGCCCCAAACCGTGCTCCAGATTATCTCCTCCCTGAGCAGCTAACTGCTCTGTACGGGCTCATTCTCCCTGTCTCACAAGATGCTAGGCTTTATTGGAAAGGTTAATAAGCCACATGGCTCACTGCCCAAAACTTGATTAAGTTGAAAACTTGTCTTGTGCGGAACCTGCCATTGTTCTCCTGTGATCTATTTGTGTGGATTAAAAATACTTTCCTGCAAATGTCCTGCTAACAAAACGTGGCAGGCAGTGTAACAGAGCTTTCGTCAGAGCGATGCTGGCTGGCTCCCGAAGGCTCTGAAGCTGACTTTATTCACTGCTTATAACTCCAGCTCGAACTGCTGCAGTCGGTTTGCTTGGCTTGTGCTGTCATTTGAGCTTGGCATGTTTAATGACTGCTGCTGTAGGGAAAGTGTTAATTAAATCTTCTAACCATCTGACTTTTCCCTTCCAAAAAACCACTGCGTCATTTTTCAGATCTAGACTCAACAGCCCGCAATGAAATGAAGCATTAGGGGATGTTAGCACCTGCAAAGACTGCTCTTTTGATGTTGCTGTAGTGGATAACATGGATGCTGCTTGCCCCACACAACTTTTGGGATTGTCCAGAGCTGGACATGGCAATGTTTTAAGAGTGCTGGGCCAGATTGTTTTCTGCCCGAGTTAGAGGTTAATTTTGGAGGTAGAAACTGAGCAGCAGCTGTGATATCAGCTCAGTTTGAGGTGAGGTGTTGCCGATCATTTTATTGGTAATAAGTTGCCTTTGTGCCGGGTGGTGGTTCCCACTCTGGCATGTGGTTTGCTGGGAGCTGCTGCCTTCCATATACACCTGTTTCTAGATGCCGTGGCTGCGTGCCCCACGCTGCGTGGCACACACAATTTGGCTGTGTGTGACTGGTGGCACTCTGGGAACAGTGGCTCGGGGCTTGTAGTTGAGTTCGCCTTGGGAAATGAGATGCTTTGGCTGTCTGCCTTCCATGCTGTCTGTCTGAACATGGCCTTTGCTTTGTTGCAGGTATATTGGACACTGCCATTGTGGATCGGGGAAGAAATGTCCTTTCCTGCTCTAGAGACGGCACTGCCCGCCTCTGGGACTGTGGAAAATCTGCCTGTCTGGGTGTCGTCGCTGACTGCGGCTCACCCGTCAATGGCGTTGTCGTGGGCACTGCTGACAACTCACTGAACCTGGGCACACCTGAAAAAGCTCCTAGTAAGGGTCTTTCTCTTAAAATTCAACCTTCTTCCCCTTCCCCAAACTGCTTAGCTTTGTCACCAATAATCCTGAGCGTGTGACATGCTGCTCTGTGCCCTTGTACCACCTAGGGAAGGGAACTAAGGTCAGCAGAATAGAGCACTCCAGTCCCGCAGAAGAATTGAGCCTTATCAAGCAGTTTGCGTGATTAAGACTGGAGTCTCTTTGATTACTGGCCTGCCTTACTGCATCTGGTGTCTTAGGGTATGGAGGAATGCTGTTACAGGTTCAGGAGGGGTCATCCAAACTGTCAGGTTTTGGTACTATCGAGATGTGTTGCATAGCCACTGCTGGACTTAACTATTGTCCTTTTGTCAGGTGAACGTGAGATTGGGACAGAAGGGAAAATCCTGCTGCTAGCTCGAGAAGACAAGAAGCTTCAAGGAGTGGGACTGCAGAGCAGGCAGCCGGTAAGGAGCCTGAGACTCTCAGAAGTACCTGCCTGGGAGAGTGCTCCGAGATGCTGCTATGAAATCAGCTCTGGGGCCCCAGTACCTCTGTTTCTGTTGCTGCTGCAGCAGCTCCTTGGTTTGCAAGCTGCTGTTCACGTGGCTGTGCAGAGCCACTGGGATGAGGAATTGAGCCAGGTTAAACCTAGATAGTTTACCTATCTGGGTAACTAGATAAGTAAACTGGTTAGTGTTATCCCAGCTCCATTCCCTAGTGTGGTTCACCACGTGGCACAGAAAGGGACAGAACCAGGCTGGAGGCAGGGGAGGGCTGAGCTGCCTGCCTTTGGTCTTACGCTGCAGTGCTCTGTCCGGTGTGTATTCCATGGAGGAGAGACATAAAGCCTGGTATGATAAAGGGATGCTTTCTCTCCTTCTTGCTGGCCAGATTTTTATGTGGAGGTTTGAGGAGTAAGAATTGCTCATGATTTAACCTGGGTATGGGGAAGGCAGTATTTAAATTTAAACAGTGGCCAGCAGATGTCATTGTGAATGCAGGAACTGCAGGCTGTCTCATCCAGCCAGGGTATAAAGTTCCTGTTTATTCTGGCAGGTGTTTTAAGCAGCATGTGAAGGGGACCTCAGGTGGCAACCGGTCCATCTCCCTCCTCTTGCTAAAGGGAGATGGAGTTGGTAGATCTCGGGTGCTGAAGATCTTATCGGGAGCTCCTGGTGACGTAGCAGATGAAACTGCTTGTGGTGTTTGTGGAGAGTAAAATTTGGGTGGAACAGATAAGCTGGTCAGTGATATGGCAAAGGCTCACCTGGAAAAAAAACTTGCAGCCTCTGTAACAATAACTGCGGCTCTGGGAGGAAGGAGTGGTCTTTGCCAACCTGCCGTGCGGAACCTGGTCTCGCTGCTCCATGGGTGTCTGAAGATGAGTCTGAGCTCAGCATCGGTTTGCCTGTCACAGTGACACATCCTTTCTCCAAAGGAGACCCGGGATCATTCACTGATTGCTCTGTCTCTGCTGGCTTGGCAAAACTGACGCTGGAGCACTGTTCCCCTTTGTGTTTTGGAGCAGAGCTGAGGGGTGATTAACCTCTGGGTTTGCCAGTTTGTGCTGTAACTCATGCAAGTGACTGTACTGACTTCTAAATAAATTATTGCTTCCTTCTCCTGGGTGTCCAGATCTGTGAGTGTCTGACACTTGAATTTGTTCCTGTACTCCCAGGTGTTCCTCTTTGTCGGATCTGATGCGTTCAACTGTTGCATGTTCCTCTCGAGTACCTATATCCTAGCTGGGACTCAGGATGGGAACATATATCAGCTGGATGTGAGAAACACAAAGTGAGTATGTGCCTGGGGCTGCAAGTATTTAAATGACAGCTAGTTTTTTGGCTGGGAAAGAGAGCCAGATGGAGGGTGCTGGCAGACAATGCCCCTTCTGAAGGGTAAATACAGCCCAAGCTGTGGCACTGTGAGCTTCTGAGCCTCTTGAACCATTTCTTTCCTTTGGGGAGCACTGGGGAGGATACTTTTGCTTGGGTTGGTGATCTGATGGGATGTTGTTTGGGAAGTGCCTTCTGAAAGACTATAGGCTCTGTGTGGGTTTTAGTTACTGAAAAGCTTTTCAGTCTTCATCTAGGACTGGAGATGCTCTTGGTATAGCCGTACTTCTCAGATTATTGCTTTTTTTAATAGAGATATATATAAAAATTGTGTTCCTATATTGTGTACTGTGCATAGTTATATATTCATATTTGTGTGATTATATATAATCTATGTGCATAAAGTTTTCTGCTAAATCTGTCTACGTACATAACAGCAGTATTCCTCCCACCAAAAGCACAGGCTCTTCCTCTCCTTCACCGATAAGACCCAAGTGTCTCTGTAAGGTCTTACTCTTTACCCTGATCCTCATTCCAGCATAGGAGTGGAACTGAGCTGTCGCTGGGGGCAGGAGCTGCTCTCAGTTGGTTTTTATTAGTGTCAAAGGCAAGCTCTGAGCAGGGAGGCATGCAGAGGGTGCTTTTGGGTGGGGGCTGGAGGGGCTGGCACCAATATCTGAAGTCTTTCATGCTGGATGAGCTCTCAGCTTTCAGAATCATAGAATCACAGAACGGTTTGGGTTGGAAGGGACCATCAAAGGTCCGTCTAGTCCAACCCCCCTGCGGTGAGCTGGGACACCTTCAGTTCGATCAGGTTGCTCAGAGCCCCGTCCAACCCGGCCTTGAATGTTCCCAGGGACGGGGCTTCTACCACCTCTCTGGGCAGCCTGGGCCAGGGTTTCACCACACTCAGCGTAAAACTGTTCTTCCTTATAGCCAATCTAAATCTGCCCTCTTTTAGTTTAAAGCCATATTTTATTTTATCTGTGCCTTGGTAAAGATAATCCTTGCCTGTAATCTGTGGAGGTGTGCTGATGTTCACCTGCTAGCTGCTCCCATTTCCATCCTTTGGCAACATCTGCAGGAAAACCAGTGCTGACTTCGTCTCCTTCTAGAGGACAGAGACTCTTTGCTAACCACTGATCAAGTCCCTGCATCCTGTACGTTCTCCTCATATCTTTTAACCACGAGCTCACATTCTTCTTTCAGTGTTTGCACATTGGAATGGACTCTTGACTATAGACCATAATACTCACCCCTTGTTTCTGCTCCTTTTTCTAGCGCTCCAATCCAGGTCATCCATAGATCAGGAGCACCGGTGCTTTCGCTGCTCCCGTACCGAGATGGATTTATTGCCAGCCAAGGTAACTCAAGTGCTGTTGTGCCAGTAGAAGCTGTATAATCGAATCCAGGAGTTTTGTGCTCTTCGGGTATTGCTCTCTTAGATATAAGCGCTGGCTGGGCAGAGTGTCCGTCGCAAAAAGGGGATGTAGTAGGAGCTATAATACGTGGTTGCTTTTTGCCTTGTGATATTTTTTTTTCCTATGTTCCTCCAAAATAGGGCCTCTAAGTTGCCTCTAAGCGATTAGAGCCTTTTTCCCATCTCTCTGACATTCACACAACACTTCCTGGGGGCTCTGTACTCTGTGATCAGGTGTTTCTGATGGGCCTGTTAGTGCTGTTTGTAATAAAGAGTGTGGCTTACTTCACTAACTGGCTGATGTTCTTTCCTTGCTTGGTGTCTGTTCTGCTCATGTAGGTGATGGAACTTGCTTTATCATTCAGCAAGACCTCGATTATGTCCTCGATCTCACAGAAGCTGACTGCGACCCTGTGTACAAGGTAAGGAATACGGTGTATCACCCGAGATAAAGGGTGCAGGGAAAGGTGATGCCGGGTAGCAGGCAGCTGCCTTTAATCTTGGGATTTGTCAGCCTGCACAACAGGTTCCTTCGCACAGTTGACTTTTAAGCTTTTTTTTTTTCTAGCTGAACAATTTTAATATTTTGCGTAAACAAATCCTCTGGGGTATACGCTGGCATTATCTCCATCGTGCAGGAGCCAAACTGAAGAAGTGGAGTAGCTTGGGTGTTGGAGTAGCTCTGGCAGAACTGTGTTTCTGTAAAAAGCATGAATTAAGTGTGCTTGGAGGATCACTGGGGTAGCAGCAGCAGCCGGCTACGCAGTGCTGCCTGTCTTCTCTTTTCCCCTGGGTGACTCAAGACCCGAAAATGCGTCTTCCTGTTGTGTTTCCGGACACCTCGCTGTGCTTGCACAGATCGGGGAGGGTGATCTGGGTTCCCTGGGCTCCCAGCCTGGTGGCACTGATGGGAAATTAGCTCTTGTGTTTTAACCTGTTCCAGCTCTGTGGTCCAGTTCCCGCTCTCCTACCCTCAAGGGTAACACTCAGCCTCACATTGGGGCTGAGATTTGACCTGCACAACTCATTGGCATGGGCAAAACACGAGAAAAGTGTGAAATAAGTCATTTTCCCTTTCGGATCAAATGGAAGAAGCCTTGTGTGAGCACTTACCTGCTCCCTAAGCTCCTGGGGAAACCTTGAACTCTTCTTGAAAACCTGCTAATGCTGTTTCAGGGGACACTCGCCTCCTCTTCCCTCTGTAAAAGTCCAAAAGGAAAGCTGATCTCTGAGATTTTCACTCTTAACTGTCACTTGGGAAATAGTATGTTCAAATGTTCCTTCCCCCCCTGCCCCCCGCTTCTTTTTCAGGTAGCTTCGTGGGAGAAGCAAATTTACACGTGCTGCAGAGACGGGATAGTGAGGAGATACCAACTTTCTGACCTTTAAGTGTTCAGATCAGCCAGATAGTGGAGAGATGTGTGCAAATAGCTCTTCCACGCTAATTTTCTTGTACAGCGTGTTTGAGATGTGTATATATAGAAGTTTCTGAGGCTATTGTGATGACCAGGCTCTATACAGAGGCTTTTGGTGACAGGTAATGTTTCTTACTACAACAAAACTTTGATCGTTTTTAATTCAAAGAGCGGCTCTGAGGCGTTGGAGAGGATCTTGTGTTGCAACAATTTTTTTCACTGCTGAAAACCTGCCATTTCTAGGGGAAGAAAAATAAAAATAAATGGGGGGGATGAAAGTGACTGTATCACAGTAAGGACTGAAATAAAGCAACTGCTTTGATAACACCTGTATGGAAAACAAATTTTCCAAGAAAACTTTAAAAAAAAAAAAAAAAAAAAGGAAAAAAAGAAAAAGGACAATACGGGGGGGGGGGGGGCGCGGCGCTGCCGGAGTCCGGAAGTAAGCTGGGAGAACTACAACTCCCAGAGTGCCCCGCGCGGCGGAGGCCGGAAGTGCCGGTCGCGGTGCCCATAGCAACGGGGGAGCTGGGCCGCCATGGGGCAGGACTACTACGCCGTGCTGGAGCTGGGCCGCGGCGCCACGGACGCCGACATCAAGAAGGCGTGAGGGGCCTTGGCCATGTGGGGGGAGCCCCGGAGCCTGGTCGGGGTTGGGGAGAGACCTGGGGAGCCGGGAGGTGGTGGTGGGGATGGGGGCGGCCCTCTGCGTGGCTGCCCTTCGCCTCCCCCTGCTCCCCACAGCAGGGGCCTGATGGGGGAGAAAGGACCGGGGAGAAGCGGTGAGGGAGCAGCCCGGGCTGGGGGTGTTCTGGGACCCCGGGGCTGGCTGTGAGGCTGGGCTCTTCCCCTCCTTTCCCCTTCATAGCTATCGGAAACTGGCCTTGAAGAACCATCCTTTAAAATGCAAGGAGCCTGGGGTGCCGGAGAGGTTCAGGCAGCTGGCAGAGGCCTACGATGTGCTCAGCGACCGTAAGTGGGGAGATGGTTCTCTTCCACGGAGTTACAGGGCAGGAGGGGCCAGATGGGGGGGGCGGGGGGTGAAGCATCTCTGGCGTGGCCAGAGGTCTGAACCCCCCTGGACACCGGCACACCCAGGGAGGGGCTGTCAGCTGTGTGACCCACAGCCAGACTGAGAGCTGGGATACGCTCCTACTTCCATCCTGCCTACTGCTGTTCACAAGGTGGGGGGACCCCCGCCCCGCCCCGCCTCCAGTTTCCCTCCAAGCAAAACGTGGATCTTGGGCTGGGGCTCTCCCCCAGCAGCCAGCATGGGGAAAAGCGTGCCCATTCCCAACTCCTTCTTGTTCCCTAAGCCATGAAGAAAGGCATCTACGATAAGTTTGGAGAAGAGGGGCTTAAAGGTGGCATCCCCTTGGAGTTTGGCGGCGAGAACCCCTGGACCGTCGGCTACGTGTTTCACAACAACCCTGACAAAGTCTTCAAGGAGTTCTTTGGTGGAGACAACCCCTTTGCAGGTGGGTAGGGGGGCTCTGGGGGGTGGCCCAGGCCCTCACTGTGGCTGTTGTGGTGCTGTGGCCACTGCCAGCTCTGAGCTTTAAGCTTTATGGGGATGTTTCCCTCCCAGCTGCTCTCAGATTCCTCTGGGTCTGCTGGTCTCCAGTGCTTGGAGGTTAGATCCTGACATCCCCCGGTCTGGGGTGGGCAAGAGGCCCGAGGGGCACATGTTCAGGCTGTCAGCTCTCCCCAGCTACTGTTGTGACCCTTTTCTTGGAGGATTTCCATCAAAAAGGGGGGTCAGACTGCCATAAACACGTGAGCAAGATGAAAACGCTCCCGGAGAAAAACACTTCAGCTGGAGGAGGAAGGTGGTCCCAGGCAGAAGCAGATGGGAGGTTTCTGGGTGGTGTACTTGGGGTGCTCAGCTTCCATGATAAGGAGACCTCAGGGGGGGACCCTCCTCACCTCTGATCCGGGTGAGGTGACCCTCCCCTCACTCCTTGCTCATGCAGAGTTCTTTGCCGAGGACGGCTCGGAGTTGATCCTGCCCTTCGGAGGGCTGCGAGGACGAGGAGCGATGAAGCAAGACCCCCCCATTGTGCGGGATCTCTACCTCTCCCTTGAAGACCTGTTCTACGGCTGCACCAAGAAAATTAAGATCTCCCGCAGGGTAGGGGCAGTGGGGGTGAAGGGGGAGCTGCGCTCGGCAGGGTGGGGAATTGTGGGCCGGGCTTCCCTCCTCGTGGTGTAGGAGGTTTCGGCAGCAGAGCCGGAGGCTTTAGGGCTGGTCCCGCTCCGGGGGCTCAGCAGGCCACGGCGCTCTGTCTGTGCCACGGGGAGGGGTCTGAACCAAACCCAGCAGAAATGCCGGTTGGATCCAAACCGGTACCTTCCTCTCCTGCCTTGGCAAAAGGAATTCAGCACGAGAGGGTGATGCGAAAGCTGGTGGGAAGCAAGAGCTGACTTCAGAGGGGGGTGGAGAAGGAGCGCAGCTTTTCCTGCGCTCAGCCGCTTTTATTGTCACGTGGGGCTGTGTCTCCGTTGTGCTCTCAGTGACCCGCATCCTCCCCTCTCACTGTCCCAGTCTCCTGGTTCCAGCCCCGAGTTCCTCCTACTCCTTCTGTCCCCATTTGTTCCTGCAGCCACTTTGCTGTGGAGTGCGAGCTGTCCTTGCTCTCCTCTCTGTCGGCTCACACGCAGCTGGATGAGCAGAGCAGTTATCAGCCCCTCTCTTCGGGCACCTCGATGTCACAGATCACCTCTCTGTCTTGTCCCTTGGGCCCTGCGAAGAAGGACTCGGGGGTACCGGTGGATGAAAAGCTGGACTTGACCCGGCCGTGAGCGCTCGCAGCCCAGAAAGCCGACCGTGCCCTGGGCTGCATCACCAGCGGCGTGGCCAGCGGG
>JAVKLA010000026.1:25922815-25971025 GCA_034782735.1 Sagittarius serpentarius
TGCCCCTCTGCTCCGCTCTGGTGAGACCCCCCCGCCCTGCAGTGCTGCGTCCAGCCCCGGGGTCCTCAGCACAGGAGAGACACGGACCTGCTGGAGCAGGCCCAGGGGAGGCCACGGAGACGGTCCGAGGGCTGGAACAGCTCTGCTGTGGAGACGGGCTGAGAGAGTTGGGGCTGTTCAGCCTGGACGAGAGAAGGCTCCGGGGACATCTTAGGGCGGCCCTCCAGTACTTAAAGGGGGCTTGTACGAAAGATGGGGAGGGACTTTTTAGCAGCACCTGTAGCGACAGGACAAGGGGTAATGGTTTTAACTGAAAGAGGGGAGATTCAGACCAGATATAAAGAAGAAATTTTTTTACACTGAGGGTGGTGAAACCCTGGCCCAGGTTGCCCAGAGAGGTGGTCGATGCCCCGTCCCTGGGAACATTCAAGGCTGGGTTGGACGGGGCTTTGGGCAACCTGATCGAGTTGTAAGAGGTCCCTGCCCGTGGCAGCGGGGTGAGACTAGACGGCCTTGAAAGGTCCCTTCCAACCCAAACCGTTCTGTGATTCTCTGACCCAGCTCTTCTAACCTCCTCATCCCCCCCCTCCAGGTGATGAATGAAGATGGTCAAACGAGCACCATTAGAGATAAGATCCTAACAATTGATGTGCAGCCGGGGTGGAAGCAGGGCACCAGGATCACCTTCGAGAAGGAAGGAGACCAGGTAATGGCCATGGAGTGAAGTTCTGGGCCAGGTTTCCTTGAGATCGACTGCGCGCTCTTTGCAGGTTTCCCCTTGCTGCGGGCAGTTGGATTCAGTGAAGCGATTCAGCGTTACTGTTCTCAGAAACACTCTGAGGAGCCTTTCCTGGCTGAATTTTCCTTAGGATAGATAAAAAACGATTGAAGGGGTGGTTTTCTGCCTGGCATCACCTCTGCGAAACCCAGTCTGACTTCCCTTGGCTGAGCAGGAGTCTTTTATCAAAGAAACAGTCCTTTTTTTTTTTTTTTTTTTTTTTTCTCAAAGGGAGAAAATACCTTTCCCTTCTCTGTGGCCAGCTGAAAGCAGCAGCAAAGGGGCAGGCATTTGTGTCGCCTTTCCCTGTACAAAATCATCTGGTTTATACCAAACCGTTTCCAGGTATCTTTTTTTTTTTTTTTTCTTTCCTTCAATTTTAGGGCCCAAATGTCATTCCAGCTGACATCACCTTCGTTGTCCAAGAGAAACTCCACCCGAGGTTTAAAAGAGCCAACGACAACCTCGCTTACGTCGCCACCATCCCCCTGGGAAAGGTAAAGAGCCAAGCGAGGGGCTGGAGCCAGCCCCAGCTTATGTTACCCCTCCGGGGCTGCAAACGCAGCTCCGGGTCCCGCTCCGTGCCTTGCAGGCGCTGATCGGCTGCACGGTGGCTGTGAGGACGCTGGACGGGAGGCTGCTGAACATCCCCATCAACGACATCGTGGAGTGAGTCAGAAACCCGCTCAGAAGTGAGGCGGGGGGGGGGTGCTCTGTGCGGTGACCCCCCTGTGTTCAGGATGGTCCCACGGCTCCTCTCAGCCCCTCCCTTTGCTTTGCAGCCCGGAGTACTGTAAGGTGGTGCCGGGGGAGGGGATGCCGCTGCTCCAGGACCCCCGGCGCAAGGGTGACCTCCTCATATATTTCAACATCTGCTTTCCCAAGAAACTCACGCCTGACAAGAAAATGCTCTTGAAAAGTGCCCTCCTGTCCTAGGGGACGACGATCTTCCCACTCTCCTCCCACCAATAAAGCGCTGCAGCCTGCACCGTGACCGGGTAGAGGTTGCTCCAAGTAGCAGGGACCCTAAAACACGGGATCACCCTAAAACACGGGATCACCCTAAAACACAGCACCCTTGAGGCTGTTTCCCCTGGGCCTCGGATCCATCCAGCTTTCTGGACTGTGCTCTGTAGCTGCCACCCCGTAGTGATGCGGAGGGTAATGAAGGATTTGGGGGGGGTTGGAGTACTCCCAGCTCAGTTCATGCATGGGAAGCTTGTGGTTTGGGGGTGACCGTGCACAGCGGGGTGAGGGGAAGACCAAAACCACGGCAGAAAAGACCACAGGATTTACCCAAAGCCTCGCCGCGCTTGCTACAGCTTTCTCCTTGGCTGGGGTCTGGCCAATGTGAGCCCCTTCGGTGTCGGTAAGTGAGGGGCCACTGGGAAGGTGGCGATGGTGGCATCGGGCTCAGGAGGGGACCCGTGGCCATCAGGCCCCTTCTCAGCTGCTCGTAGGTGATGAACATCCAGGAGCCGAGCCGCAGGAACAAGGGCACGAACCTGCTGGAGCAGCCAGGGTCGGGGTCAGCACTTCCCCTCCGAGAGCGACAGCGATGGTGCCTCTACCGGAGAAGCGGTTGCGTTTTGGCAGCGGAGGGAAAAGCGTGGCAAACCCCTACTCAGCCCTTGGAGAAAGCCGCGGGCCCCTCGTTTCTGAGCAGGGCGAGGGCACAGCTCCTGTACTGCCCCGGAGGAGTGGGCGAACCGGGTTCCAGGCCCGGTGACGGGACGGACTGAGGCAGAACGTGGCTTCGAGACCTGGCTACAGCAGGTTGGACAGAGGTGAGGGTCCACCGTGAAGGAGGGGGGAAATAGGCACGGCCGTCACCATGGCATCGAGGCTGCACCCCCCCCATTGCACCTGGATGAGCCCTCCTTGGGGCTGGGGGGGCCTCCCCCAGGGAGGGAGGCAGTAGCTCTTTGCACCATGTGTCTGGCTGTGATTATTTTTTGTTTTCCTACTCACATGAATTGTCTCTGCTAAAGCTGAGTTTTCAGATGAGGGAGACCTAGTTTGCCTTTTCCAACAGCACCCCAGGGCTGGGAGACCAACCCTAAACCCCCCCCTTCCCCCCCAAAAAAAGAGGCAAGGGAGCCCCAAGCCCTGGTGCAATCAGGCCCCATAGGGGCAGTTTATTGGAAGCGTTCGTAAGGAATAACAGGAATCTCTGCATCCCCCGGCCCTCACCTCGGTCCCGCCTGCCCACACTGCTCGCCTTGGTCCTGCTGCTGCCACCAGGAAGCGATGCTCTTCCCGGCCGGAAAAACCTATAAATGTTTTTTTTTCCCTTCCTCCCTAAACTCCTCTCTGGCAACCTCCCTTTCTCCACAAACTGCATCATTTCTCCTTTCACCTCACCGTCCCCTCTCAGAGTCCCCGTCGGGCTGGGGGTGTTCGGCGTCGCTGCTCCCTCGCTGCTTCGGCAATTAATATAATTTACTCCTGTGTCTCGCCAACGCTGGCGAGAGGGGCTGGGGGGAGGCTTGGTCAGGATTGGGCCGGCCAGGCCAGCGCCGCAGCGCGCTGCAGCTGCTCGTAGGAGACGAACATCACCACGTTCCAGGAGCCGAGCCGCAGGAAGGAGGGGATGAACCTGCGCCGGGAAAAGCAGCGCTGGAGGGGACAGCGCGGGGACACCCCTCCGGTCCCCAAAGCCCTGCCTGGAGCGCCGGTGGCGGCGCACGGGTTTAGGATGCTTGGTGGTGCTCAGCAGGGGCACGTCCCCAAACTCACCCCTTGTAGAAGCCGGTGAGGCCGTCCTGCATGAGCAGGGCAAGGAGGCAGCTGAGCACATTCCGGTACTGCCCGGGACCGGCGTTCATGTACCGCGTCTTCACCACGTCCACCGGTGACGCCACCACCGTAGCACAGAAGCCGGCCCCAAAGGCGGCCACAAAGTGGCAGGGGACGTTGTCTGCGGGGCAGAGGCGGGAGTTGAGGGTTGTGGGGATGGGGGTGGCGCCTGTCCCGCCCCCCCCCCCCCCGCCCTGCCCTGTCCTCACCTGTCATCAGCTGCGTCCGCAGCAGCGCGTCCTTAATGAGGTCGTAGGTGACGAGCTCCCCACAGTTGATGATGGCGTTGCGAGCGATGTTGGGCAGCGTCCCTGGGCGGGAAGGTGGTGGCATCGAGGAGGGTGGTCACATCCCCTCCTGGAGCATCCCCAGGTGGGTGCCCCAGGCCTGCCCTCCCCGTCCCCATCTGCCCCTACCTCTCCAGAGCCCGCGGACGCCCTCCTCCCTGGCGATGGTGCAGTAGGCAGCCACGGTGCCGCTGTACCGGCGGATGCCGTCCGGCAGTGCCCCGTTGGCCTGGAACCGTACCTTGACCA
The DNA here is from genome assembly GCA_034782735.1 of Sagittarius serpentarius. Taxonomy (NCBI): domain Eukaryota; kingdom Metazoa; phylum Chordata; class Aves; order Accipitriformes; family Sagittariidae; genus Sagittarius; species Sagittarius serpentarius. The sequence continues at coordinate 25,926,929 of JAVKLA010000026.1, forward strand.
CGTCGGTGGGCTGGGCGCACGTCACCGCCACCGCCCCCGTGGTGCAGCCCGCCAGCACCCGCGCTGCCAGCCCTGTGCCTGGAGAGGGCAGGCGCTGGGACCCCCGGCCCTGCGGGGACCCCCCCGGCCCTGTGGGGACCCTGGGGTGAGCAGCCTGGGGTGGGGGTCGCTTAGAGGAGGGTGCATCTTGGGGGTGGTGGGGTTGTGCACGCCAGGGTGGGTTGTTCACCCCCAGGGTGGGCTGTTTCCCATCGGGGTGCTCTGGGAGAGGTCGTGCATCGGAACGGGGGTCCCGACCGCCTGGACACTCACTCTCGGCCCCCTTGGGGGTGTAGAGCTGCTTCACCGAGTCGTACAGGCCGATGCGGATGGAGGCGAAGCTCATCTGCCGCTGCAGCCCGGCCACCAGCCCGCTGTAGAGGCTGCGGGGTCCCTCTGTCCTCACCATGGTGCTCAGCGTCCCCAAAACGCCCCGGTACTCCACGGTGCTGGTGCTTCGGGGGATCCGCACCTCACCTTGGATCTGTGGGATGCCAACCGCGTCACTCTGTCCTCTGACCGCCCCCCCTCCTCCCATCAAATGCCACCAGCTCTGGGGTGGAGGTGACACGGGGGGGGGGCTCACCGTTGTGGGGTGCTCCCTCCACCCGTGCGATTTGGGAGGAGGCCGGTGGATTGTACCTGCAGCCGCACTTTGGCGGTGTCCAGGGGGAAAGTGCAGAGGTCGGCGATGCAGCCGGCCATCCCGGCACTGACGAATTTCATGGTGGCTGTCGGGGGCACCTCGGGGGGCTTCAGACCCACCATTGTGGCAGAGGGGCTGGAAGGAAAGGGGGGGGGGGCCAGGGTTTGCACGGAGCCAGGATCCTGCGTCAGACGGGGCTGCAAGCAGGTGTCTGGTTTGGGGATGGAGGCGACGATGTGCCCTGGTGGCTCTCGCTGGCTTCGCCCAACCCCAAAAGCCAAATCCTGCCCCATTTCCTCGCCTGCAACCCCGGGGAAACTCAGGCACGGGGCTTCCTCGCTCAGCCCGGGGCTGGCATGGGATTCACCACTGCCCACCCTGCCCTAGCCCACCCTGGCCAAACCAGGGGGTCGGTGACAGCCTCTCCCCCAGGGTGACCTGCCCAGGGCCCCCATGGCCTCACCGTAGGGATCTCGGCACCGCGTCCTGGCTCCTGCCTTACACCCCAATCTGCACAGCCATCGGCCTGAGAGCCGGCTCCTTGGCTCCCTCCTTATATAGCACCCGGGAGGAGATTCCAGTGGCTGCGGGGATCGGGTGACAGTGAAACCCAGTTCCCCCAGTGGCATTTGAGCCGATGAGAGTGGGGCCACCCAGCACCCATGACAGGGTGGTTGCGTTTCAGCCCTCTGCTCCCCACCAGGGCTCAGGCATGGGGGGGCGGGGTGTCCTGCCCAGACCACCAGCACCCATCGGAGCAAAGCTGTGGGGCAGCAGCACCCAACAATGTGGTCCTGGCCGTCCTACGGCCGCTGGGACCTCAGGGATGAGGGGGTGTAATTTGGGTTTTTAACCTAAATGTGTTCTGGGAAGGACGGGATGAAGAAAACACTGGCCCAAGGCTTTAAAAGCAAGCGGTTCAGAGACAGAGCAGCACCACGCGCTCCCCGCCCCGGGGCAGGTCCCCTGGCACAGACCACGCAGCCGTAACTCATCCCGGACAGCTGCTGAGCTTGCCGCCAGGATTTCCTCTGCATGGTGCAACGTGTCCCCCCAGCTCACGTGGAACAGCCCACGGGCCGAGGCCACGCGAGCGGCTCGGAGGTAAATCCCTCCCATGTTCGTGCTCCGCGTGACGAAAACCATGACGCCCTTTCACATGTGGCCATGAGTTGGGTCTGCGGCCAAGGGGAAGGTGCTGCCGGGAGGGACAGGGCTCAGGACAAGGCTAGAGGGCAAGGGTGGGGTGACAGCTCAAGAAATGCCCCTTTTCCTCCATTTTCTTAAAACTCAGCGTGTTTAACCCTTTGTGCTATTTAGCACTACACGCCCAAAGCCCAAAGGGATACGCTCGTGAAAGATCGCACGCACGTCCCCACTGACGTGCAGAAAGCCTCTGCTCTCACGTGCGAGCTCGCCTTGGGCACGAGCACGCAAGAGGGATTTCGAGCTGGTTTGACACCCTGAAGCCACCTTTGCTCCGTCGATCGGGCTCCAGGCAGAAGCTCGTCTGGCGCCGATACCCCTCTCCAGCTGGCTGCCGTCTTGTTTTCCTGGCCGGTTGGACCGTGCTCCACCGCTGACCTAAATGGAAGAGGAAGAAGCTGTTTATGTCATACCCGAGATAAAACTCAGGAGTCAACATTGACACTTCCCCTCGGACAGCGTTCCCAACCCAGGCGGCATCCCACCCACGTATTTTGGGGATGCCACCGGGATCAGAAGCGGGAGAAGGAAGCCCCCACGTCACTCCTGTCCTCGCAGGGGGACACTCGGGGCGCCTGTTCACCTCCCAACCCTCGCCCGGCCAGGGGAGGCGTTTGCAGAGCAGAGGATCGGGGCTGCCGAGGCTGTTGTGTGTTAATGCGTTTAGGATTGCCCCCGTAAAAAACCAAAACCACAGAGGTGGGAGGAAAAAGGGATGCTGACACTTTGGTTCCTTAAATCCTGAATTCAAAGCGTGGTTTGAAAAGCAGCTTTAATCTGGAGTATTTGCTCGCCTCCGATCGTTCCACGCGGGCTGCGCTATCCAGTGATATTCAATCACTTTGCAAAGCAGCGACCTTTCCGTCTGCCCCCAGGCACACCGCCTTCCAGGAAGCATTTTTACGATGTCCTCTCCCGCCCGTGACAGGAGTCCCATCCACCTGTTAACGACAAGCTCGTGACCTGGCAGCGGGACACTTCGCACCAGAACAAGAAACCAGGGGGATTTTATTAAAACGCAAACACCGGAGAGGAGTACAAAAATAACTTAGCTCGGTTCGCATCGAAGTCCGTTATCCAAAAGGTACCCGACACAAAAATGTACAAAAATAATTTAGAATATAAAAGTTCCATATTTCTAGTAAAACCGTTTTGTACACACATCAGTATTTTACAGTATCCTTGGCCTGTATTTACACAAGCTCCTTGGGCACGTACATTCCTCTAGAATCAGCAAATTACGCTTCCCACCAACTATTTTTGGAAGGCCAGCGGGGAGGGAGCTCATCTTCCCTCCCTCTCCACAGCACACACTGGCAGGGAGGCAACAGTTCTCTGCTTGCCGATGGGACGGCAAATTTCTAATGTTCTCCATCCTTTGCTTGAAGAAACAGGACCTGTCTCAAAACGGGATGCTTCGTGTTTACTCAAAAAAGAAAAAAGGTTAATTAGAGAAATTTCACATGAATAAATCCAAATAAATGGATTATCTGGAGACCAGATAACAGCCCATCGGTTACCGGAAGCGGTGAGACTCATCGAGGATCTGCCCCTGCAAGACACAGTCTCTCAGCTCCCCTTGGCTGACCACCAGGCTTTAAGTCCCTCTAACAGGATAACAATTAGGCAAATTAAAAATCAGATCCTGAAACCTACGGCTTCCACCTCCTCTTCACTAGAGGACCCGGCGTTTGCCGATGCGTCAGGCCATGGCTTGTGGGAAGCAGCCGCTGCGGATGGCCTCTCGCCAACGCTACTCCTTCTTGGACAGCTGAGCTGAGAAGATCCTAGCGATTCTTTTGGTTTCCTCTTCCGAGAGATCGGCCGCAGGCCTGGGACGATTCGGCCTTCGGTACGGGATCCCCCCCGGCACTGCTCCGCTTCTGCTCTGCGGAGAGACGGAACAAGACGTTAGAGCCCTGCCAGCTCTGCCCCGCGCCTGTTTTCTGATTGCGGCAAACCGCAGGGCCGTGCAGTGTGCGAGAAGTTGGATACGCAGGAAAAAACCCTCATGATGTGTTTTCTGTTGCTCACCGGTTCTCCTCAGAGGGCTTTTTTTCCCTTCTTCCACACACTGAGAGGCAACTGTTTGGAAAAAGACCTGTTTGGCTCCAACGGTTTGGAAAAAAACATCCACGATGGTGAAATACTTCCCTGCCCAACACAGTATTAGATGCTGCAATGCTATTCTTTCTCAGTGCTGCAGAAAGCAGAAGCTGAAGACCAAAATCAGACAGGTCCAAGCCACACAGTTTGGCTCTGGCAAGTGAACTCTGAATTTCTGAGTCTCTATCCTCAGCCAAAGCCTTCTTGTATGAAACCAAAGGAATTACACCAGTGTATTCACCTGGCTCTGACTCTCTGAATTTTGGTTTTCAATTATTATTTTAATTTGCAGAACCCCAAAAAACCAAACCACTTTGCAGTGGAGAGGCAAGGCTCCTACACAACAAATCCAAGCCTGCTGACAAATTAGATGGGCCGGTTCCAGTCGCCTGCAGGGACCCCTAAGCAGCAGCCCACGAGACGAAAACTGCCGGTTTAAGCATTTTTACATCATCTTTGATTTGCACGCATCCTCCCAGCAGCCAGGCTTTCTCCCAGATGTTACAGTAGCACCAAAGGCAGGTAATTTCACCGTTCAAAGAAACTCGCATTTCTCCCCAACTAGTTAGAGCCAGCTCGCGCCCGTGAAGCACCGAGAGAGGAGAGATCCGGCTTCAGCTGCCTTTAGAGGCTGAAGCACGTGGTGCTGTTTTAGGACACGCCGCTCATTAGCTGCGGGGCCAGGAAGGTCTCCTGGCAAGCGGGGTTGATTTGGAAAGCCGATACGCTGGTCCGGCCTTTCGCCTACATCGCTGGGCTGCTTCTCCGTCTCAGGCGGGCTCAGCCTCGCCGGGCACAGTCACGGTGGAAAGGTCTCCTAAGGTGATCAGCTCCCTCCCATGAGAAACGGCGCCAGGATCCTGTTCCTGTGCGTGTCCCGCTTTGATGTGCATCGTTTGGGGAGGGAAATGTTTTTTGTTTGGTTTTTTGTTTGTTTGTTTTTTTAAGGAATAAGTGGTTTTAGAGATTTCTCGTGTTTGGTTACCTGCACTTTACAGGCTCAGATGACGAGCACATTGAGTATTAGCCCTGCGACGGCATCGCTGGTGAAGACCCTTATGGGAAAACAGGCTGCGGATAAAAAACACCCCCTGATCTATACCTCCTGGGTGTACCTGTGTTTGCCAGAGCCAGGGCGAAGCACAAGGAGCTAATTGTAAGCTAAATGAACATCAGCTGCAGTTTCTGCAAACAGACAAGACCACGAGAGGCTGTAACCACAGGCCAAGATTTCCTAAAGGGTGATTTTCAGACACGCTGACCCAGCCTGCTCCTGCGCAGCCACATTTGGGAGACAGACGCATCAGCGCTCACAAAGACGGTCGTTTTGGTCGCTGGTTGGCTGGTTAATAAAAAGGAATGACAAGGGTGGGAACAGCTTACATGGCTTCACATCCAACGGTGCAGAAAAGGCTTCCGACAACCTAACTATAAATTCCTCTACCCTAAATACCATCTTCTAGTTTCATACGGCTAATTGTGTAAATTACGTGAATAGCACTGCAAAAGACTTCAAACTGTATCCAGGAAAATAGCTACGGCTTGTAGTAATTTAAAACAGCGCCCACATTTATCATACTGAAAAATATACATTTACATTTACGAGAATCTTTGCTTTGTTTTTCTTTCTCCGTTATGCTGTTTTAGGAGGATTTTTCCTAAACCAAAATGTGAGACACCGAGAGAGATTAAACGCAGACCTGGTGACATTAGGAGCTTAAAAACCAGCAGAAAGAGATGCTTCTTGGACAAACCAACTCCCTTTGACCATGTGTTGTGCTTAAGGTTGTCCAGAGAAGACCGGGTCAGTAGCTTATTCTTCCCACGCTGTTTTCTCTGCCAACTGCCTATGAAAGAGCCGAAACATTGGTATTGGCTGGAGACGGACAGTAACCAGCTCACGCTGGCTCTGTGCTGGCCCCTGACCTTTGTACAGCATTCGTAAGCAGTTCATAGAGAAAAATGTTCAAAGCGATAGCTCGGAGGACTGGTAAAAGGCTTCTGGTTTTAGTGCATCAAGCAGCGTTCGCTTCTGAACACCAATTTTATGTATCTGCAAAGAACTGGTATGGACCGCCCTATCCTTCAGCCCAGGAAGGTCTATGACTGTAGCAAAACCAAAAAAACCAAGGAAATTCTGACTCTTAAATCCAACACACTGGCCAAATTGCAGCTAGACAACCCCGTGCTGCTCCTCTGCACTGGCACCGTACTTCAGAAACTCTCTTTTCCTTCTGGTTGCGATGATGTTGTCTGTCCTCTGATGAGCAGCCTGTTCTACCCTGGAGGAGGCTACACCACTAACATACCTAAAAAAGATTGTCTGCACAACCACGTGCGTGTGAAACTGCAACGGTAAAATGGAAGCAGGTTTACGCTGCAGCAATGGCTCTCTATCAAATTCCCCAAATCACCCAATTAACTCTATTTCAAAGGGTCACGAAACTGCACTTCCCACCTCTCACAACTCCCCTCTCACGCGTGCTTGTGCACAGCTAGGAACTGAGAGAGAGCAACTCACATTTTGAATGTAAGGAATAAACGCAGATGGCTTTCACTGACCCAACAGGACATTTCTAACGAATTTCAGCAGGAGCAAGTCCTGCAACTCAGAAGAGAAGGTAACATATCATGTGGGATAAGATAAAGGAAAACAGAACAAAATTGCCTTGAGACTCGCAGACCCACCCACCATCCCAGAGACGGCACAGCTGGGTATTTGTACAGAAATGAAAGGACTACTTTTTTTTTTTTTGGCTTGCACTAACCCAGTGACCCAAAGCAGCTGTAAAATAATCTTACCCTGGTTGTGAGAATTCATAAAATTGATTCTAAAGGAGAAATTAAATGAGGTTTTCTCCTTTGTTCTTAGAGTTAACAAGCCAGAGGTGCCACAGTACTTCTCCCACCTCAGGTGAAGCCAGGGGCATGTCACATACCAAACTGCTCCTGATCAACTCTGGTCGGCCAGAGAGGCTGCTGCAGGAAATGCTGCCCCTCGCTCACATGTTGCCATCGGTGCAATAACATACCCTGAAAGGGCACTGTACTCTAAAAGTGAAAATACGACAGAAGAGCAGGTGTCTGCTGCTATTAGATGACACGGAGGCGATGGATAGCAGTGTGCACGCTCCTGACTGTCTGTAAACAAAGTGTGTTTGGAAAACATACTACCTGCATGCTGTTTCAGACAGAAGTGGCTAAAACACTCCTCCTCTGATTTTCATACCACCGTGTGCATTTGCAGCAACGCAGAGGTGTGAAGATGCATGTATCTATCCTGAGGACCTTCCTAAAAATGAACTTCCAGCTGTAGGAAAGGTTTAGTAGCTCTTCTTGCTGCTATTCTACGGGCACAGGTGTGAACCGAAATGAGAGGAGTTTAAAAGCACAGTTAACGTTCCCAGCTCGCACAGATGATCAGAAGCCTTATGACATTACATCTGCGGGTTTCGCTTCACCGGCAGTTTTGGGGTATGGCTACAGGAAAGAGCTACACTTCTATACTTACAAAGCTATTTTTCTTTGAAATACACGAACTCCTCACACAGATAACATTTAGCAAGACATTCTAGCCTCAATGCTGCATTTTTAAGATGCTCCTTTGGTACATCAAACAGACAGTTTCAATCAGAGTTTTAACCTTGTGCGTAGTTTTGAGAGCACGCATCTGAAAAGTCACATTTACACCATTTGTTGTCTCCGAAACGGGCTTTGCCAGTTCAGACTATGACCTGAGCACAAGCAGCGCCTGCCCTGGGTTTCTCCCTCTTCTAAGCCCACGCAGTTACAGACTCCGAGTACCTGATGCTCAGCCATGAAGCACACAGGTTTAATCAGAAAGATGCAAGAGGAAAGAGGATTTAAGCACAGAAGATCACGCTTCACTTTTCTTTTTATAGAAATGGCAGCGATACGGCAGGACACTTAAACCAGCCGAGGATTATCCAATTGCTGTGTGCCAGGGACTGGAGTAAAGCAAATAGATTTATTAGCATTTTATAGGTGTTGGGGGGGTGGGTGGCTTATTTCAAGGTCAAAGAATTCTGGTAACCGAGGCGGAGAACGTTTCAGCCCTGTGGCTCAGTACGTTTAATGGAAAGTTTTGTTTGGGAACAGTGATGAAGGAGTGAGAACAGAACTGTGTTAATAGGCTACAACCCGCCCCTGGAGTGACCTTGCACCTACTTCTGCTTTCTGGACAGAAAAGGTTTGTGGGAAATCACGCACCACGACGAGCAACTCCCACACGCGCATCAAGACCACACTCACCTTTTCTTTTTTTTTTTTTTTGTTTTTTTTTTTTTTCTCCTCCTGGTCGTGAAAATGAAAGAGAACGTCAGCATTTCTGTTCAGCAGGTTAGGAGGACAAATATAGTGAGTAAAAGCCTTAGCTCTGTTCTCCGGGTAAGCTGAGTAAGGAAAAAGAGCTTTAGAGGCTGCGACTGAAATGGGAGCAGATTGAGAAGCAGCATTACAACCAAGAAAGGATGTTTGGACTGTTGCTAGCCATCTGTATTTTTAGAACAGATAAAAGCCTGTTATTCTGAATCTGCCTAAGTCCGTGTTATAAAAGTGTTATTTCTAATTTACACTGAAGGTAAATCTATATATATACACACACAAATATTAATTATTCTAAGTAATAGTCGTTTCCATATAAGTTTCCTGTCCTTTTGGAATATTCACAGAGGCAGTGTGGGGGGGAGGGGACGGAAATTAAGATATTCTAATAAAAAATTCATTAACTCTCCAACTTTTTAAATACTTCCTCCTGCCCCGCAAAAACCCAGCTTCATTACCAGTAGACTGGGCCAACTCTGAAAGGCAGCAAGCCTTAATATGGGTTCCCCAGCCAGCACCTCACTGGAATCACATTTAAATGTTTTTACTCTAGCATACGATTGCCCCAAACCCTGATCAGAATCCATGTTGCAGTGCCCTCTGTGTGAAACGACACACCTACAGAGATTAAATTTTTGCCCTGAAAAATCAGCAATAGTATATAAAATAATATGGAACATATTAACGCAGTAAAGGCAAAGAGGGAGGAGAAGTGAGGCCAGGGGCAACAGTCAGAAATAAGATTTGGATAGTAGTCTGGGCCACCTACACAATGGCTCTGACTCATTTAAAAAATAGTTGTAGCTTTACAGTAAGTACGATACAGTGTTGGATGCTGTTAAGTTCAGCCATGAACCTGGATAATTTTCCCTAAATTGTATCAGGAATTGCCTGGAAAAGGGCTGAGAGGAGAAAAACACAAAGCTGCTCACTGAACTTGAAAAGTGGCAGAAGTTGAACCAGGACTGCTGGATCAGACAGGACAGCAGGTAACCAGCGTGGAAGAGGAGACCTGGAAAGGACCTCAAGAACTGGGAGCCTGAGTCTGATGGAATGGAGAAAAAAGATAAAAAAATTTTCCATTTTGTGAGGCTCTGCAAAACTCAGGTCCCTGGAAGGTGACCACAGCATCCAGGCTGAGGCCTGAGCTGCTGCAGCATCTTCTCAGATCCCCGTGTCTTCGCAGCATGAGCTGAGAAAACCCTTTTGTCACAAAACGCTGCCAGCTCCTTTGACGTGGCTGCCCGCTTCGCCTCCTAGCTGTTTCTTCATCATTTTGCGTAGGAAGACAGGGAAATCAGGGAGTCAGACCAGACGGGGAGAGGTGGCAGGAACACTAGGGAGGCCAGGAGAGAGGTTTGCCAGCTGCCACCTGAGCGAGGGGGGACTGCTGATCTTCAGATGAGAACAGCTCGGATTTCAGCCTTGCTGTCACGCTCGGTGTTTGCTGAACAGCACAGAAACCAAACCAACCCAGATTTAGAAACTGATGTTCTTAAGGCTAATTAAGAACAAAACTATGAGAAAGCACTTTTCCTGAACTCTATTTTGCCATCGGCATAAACTTCTTGTTCTTCATAGAGGGTGTTTGATGCTGGGGGCACAACACAAGGCACAACTGTCTCAACAGAGCCCTACAAGTGCTACAGTGAAGGATTAGCTGTAGCTAATCCCAGAATTAAGCTGGTTTAAGGTCAGCTATATCCAAATAATGCTAGTATTCTCCCTAATTATTAAGCACTTTCAGGAGTGTGTTTCTAGCCACTAAGCTTAACACTGCAGAGAGAGGGAATTCAAGTAAAGCTGGTATTAATGTTAAACCATAGGTTTGAGTAATGATTTGCAGATGCACAGAAAGACACGGTGCTTCCACAGGAAGAACCAGAGCTAACTCTGCAGAGAAAGCAAAACTCAGAAGCGGGGGCACGACAGCGAGACAGAGGGGAAGGGGGTATCAGTGACGGGCAGAGGCGAACATGGAGAATTTGAAGGAGATTCCAAAGGAGAAACACATCTGACATTCTGCTTCTGATTTCATCCAAAATATTTAGACACAGCATGAAAAGTGTGCTTAACGAACACTAGGACACACTGCAGTCTAGGTGTTATAATCAAGATACATCTTAGGATTCCTGAAGCACACTATGCCCAAGACTCCTCTGACAGAGGTCTCTACTTTCATCAGGAATAAGTTTCAAGGGCTTTAGGAAAAGATAATATTATGTAAATCAGAAGAATAATTTTTACAACACAAATCAGCAAAAAGTCGGGTATTTTACCTGAGCTGTAAACATGTTCATTAATTTAAAGTAGTTCCCATTACTTCAGAGCTATTAGATCCTGCCTATTTCTGTTCTATTTAATCAAGCAAGCTGTTTCCAATTACATAAACATTCCTTAGAGAGTTTGTTTCATAGGTCATAAGGAGGGGAACCAACGCATTCTCTTTTCTGGGAGTGGTAAACAAACAGCCCAGCTGCTGCAGTACCCGGGTCCACATCAACATCCACAGCAAAGCTGCGGCTGGAAAAGGAGAATACGTACACCTCAAAACAACTGAGCCACAAACCTCTTGCAGTAAATTAATGTTTAGGCACATAAACCCACCTGTGAAACAGCAAAAGCAATCGACAGCTTTCCTGTGTGAGGAACGATCACTCCAACTATTCTACTATTCCCTCCCTCAAAGAACAGTTACTTGATACCTCTCGAGGAGAGGCTCTCTTGCTGCAAACTCCCTCATTTCATCCTGACCTAAAAGATGTAAATTGGAGTCATAATTACAAGTTACAGCTTGCGTCCTTGAAATTAGGCACCTTACCTCCCATTAAAGCACGAAGAAGTGTGGAGTGAGCGCCTACCCCTTCCACTGACCCCAATGGAGAAGCGCAACATTCACTATCGTATATAGACGAACCGGTTAACAAATGCACACATATCACAGACAATGCAGCCATGAATGCTGAAAATGATTCTCAAGAGAGAAAAGATTCTCCATGAATTGATTTGGAAGCCATCACCTCTAACCTGAGTGCTGACAGACAAAGAAAGGCAGAAGTACTTTTGCTCCTGCTGGAACGAACGGATACCGTTAAGCGAGGACAATAAAGGAAAGGATGTCCCATACTTACTTTCAGAGCTGTGGAAGGATGAGAAGAAATGCTGAGCAGTCTCATGGAGGCTTCCATCTCCTGGGGTGGAAGGAAGAAGTTGGGAACAACAACAGGATCAGATCTGAGCAGAACTGTTAAGGAACAACCTTTGGCAGAGTGTAGTTGCACAGAGCTCCACAGGAGCTGCAGATCGGGAATAAGCCTCACTAACAGCTGTCAATGGATCCCAGATGGTGAACGTCATTCATTTTAATCAATATTCTATTGTTCTGAACACTTGGTTCTCTCACCTGGCCTCACAGAGCATGGACACCAACTTGCTTTACAGTAGTACCTCACATATAGAGTACTTCATCCTGCAAAAATTCCAACACAACTTAGTGAGACTGAACGTGAGATTTGGGATCTGTGCAAGAAATGTGGGAAAGTATTTTAAATGCAAAGTAAACTATGTTTCTTTTAATACAGAAGAAACACAAGCGCTATAATAGTGCCAGTACGGGGTGGGGGGGTGGGGAAGCAAGACAACATGTTGAAACTACCCAAAATGAAGAAACTCTCACGGATCACAGAAAATATTGGTTACAAATGGCAAGGAAGTCATCACTACACTGCGTGAAACACAACATAACAAGGTCTTCCAATACCTTCCCAGGTCATCAATTCTAGACTCATTTCCCAGGGAAGAGCAAAGGATACAGAACAATTTTTGGTTTGACAGACTTCTCTGACTCTTCCAGGGGGTCTTCACTACTGTTATCAGAAAAGCTTTCACTGTTTCCTTCCGAGCCTGCTTGGGCTGATACACTCTTAACACAGATCTCATCGGAACCACTTTCTTTCTCATCTTGATGATCTTCATTTGCAACCTCACCGTTTTCCTCCTTCTCTCTTTCTGTGGTTTTCGGATTGGTCAAACCAACATCTGGTGGAAATTCCAGTAGTTCTTCGGAGGCTGCATTAAACTCTACATTTTGCTCTATAGGTTTAGTGTTAAATGCTCTATCCCAATCACAATTTACATCTACAGGGCCATTGGCTGTTCGATGCACTTCTGACAAATGAGGAGGCTGAGACAGCTCCTTCTCCATTTTTTCTGTGCCACTATTCAAGCTTTGAAAGCCTTCTGTTACTGCCCAAGGACTGCTCTCATCTGCGTGGAGGCTAACGCACGGGCTAAGGGCGGTGAGCATGCTTTGGTTGTCACCTTGTAGTATGCTGGAGAAGGTGCTGCTCCGTCTGCTGTTTCCTCTTTGGAAACAATCTATATCCACCAAGTGCTGATCTTCAGGCCCCAAGTCTATGGGCTGCTGGTCAGCACCCTGCTCCACTTCAGACAGCACACTGGACCAGGGACTAGTTTTGTCTGTTATGGTTGTTACTTCGTTAAGAGTCCGTGGTTCTATAACATCTTCTTCGTACTCTTCTTCACTGTGTGGCTGGACGGCAAAAGCACCTTCATCTTTCTGGATGTAGTCCGTTGGCAAAGGATGCTCATCTTCAGGGACAGCCTGGTCTAGAAATTCACGTAACATGTGTCTCTCAAACACAGATCTCCCAAAAGAGCACGGCTGCTGCGTATCACTGCAACTGCTGGGTGAGTCCACCTCAAGTTGGCCTTGACATACTTCAGGTCTGGCTTCTTCATCCTTCTGGCTGGGTACATACGTAGCACCCAGCTTTCTGCTGCTGTCTTGATGCACATTAGAAGATTCTCTACTATTTTTAGTTATAGTCTGTAAGTCTGATTAACAGAAAACAGCATCAGTAAATGCATGGAGCAACCATTCACCTTTTATCTGATTTATTTGGGCTTTCTGCAGAAAATCAGATATGTAAGAATGGTTAGGAGTTAAACGTGCACAGCTCTGTCAAACACTCTGCTGATGTGATCACATTCTGCTCTCTACCATTGACAAGGCCAGGAGAAGGACAGAAATGCTAAGGAAAAAAGGAAATGTTCAGGATGAAATTACTGGGAAATAACTAGAAATACCTTCATCAATGTAAAGCAAAAAAAATAGGACAGTGAAAATACTCTGATATACAGAGTACACCTAAAGCAAATTTAAAAAATTCCTATTGCTTGGAGTGACTAAAAACGGTCTGGACAGTTCAGACCACATGGCAAGGGAGAAAGGAATAATCTAGACAGGAAAGATGGATAATCTTACCACCTTTTCCTCTCATAGCTTCCCCAGTTTTATGTAGGGGCCCAGAAGACACAGTTGCTACTTATATTCTCCAGCTTTCAGTTCAATTTACCAACTTGAATCAAATGACAGACAATTGTTAATTAAATATTTGTAAACCAGAAATTCACTTGAGACTATTGCTCAGTTATGGTGGTAAAATAGTGAAGTCTGAAAACAAAGAGCTGCCTGTGCTCCTAACACAGGCTCTGAAAAAAGGGGATTGGATTAGGAGCCTAACATAAATAAAATCTATACAATCCTGAAAATCTCTGGGGATTTTACAAATTCTTTAAAAAGCCACAAGCACCTATTTTTGGTTCCTAGTTAGCAGATCACTTCTTGCATTCTTTGAGAAATTAGTTCACAAGTATTAGGTTAAATGGCAAACTACTGCTACTGTGAGGCAAGAGAAGTCTTGCTGTAAGGTAATGGTGGAGGGCATTTGGAAAAGGAGAAGGAAGAGTTTGAGACAGATTGCAGGGGAGAGCATGTAAAGCAGCAGTAAAAACAATTGGTGAGAAGGGGAACAAAAAGAGCAAGACCTTGGAGAATGAAAAGAAAGAAAATGAGAAGATCAAGGTGGTGATACAAGAATGGCAAGTTCTGGCATAATAGAAACGTGCCCTTCAACTCCATCTCTTGGAAGTGCTGCTTCCCCATAGGCAGCCACAGGCAGAAACAGCACAGAATAACTTTTCAACTGGCAGCGCTCCGAGCCACAGTTTATTCTCTACTCCGATAAATTATTTTAAAAGCACCAGCATGGATTTGATTTCCTAGTCATTTTGCTACTCACAGCACCTCTGGTATGAGATAAGAGTGGCAAGAACATTTAAGCTAACATTAAATTAACTGCAGTCAGTGAGCAGGCTAGTGCTGAGATGAAGAGCAGTTACAATGGAGCTGTTAGAAATGCCAGAGTGAAAAAACATACCTCTGAAAACAAGGTGTACAAAGAGATACCGTTTCCTTCCCTGTTATGTCATACTCCATCCTTATTAAGGATGTCATGCTGTGTCCAACAGCACTAACGATAGGGAAAATTAATTGCACTGATGCCTCTAAAAGAGGAAACGTATTGAAGGTGATAAACAGAAAACAAGCTGCTTACTAGGAGCTTTGTCTCACGTATCCTAAAAGAGCCTTATTTTAGCTATTCATCGTAGGGCATAAATTTCACCTGAAAACAGAGATATGCCAATTCCTATTAGCAAAGAACCAGACTCGGCTCAGTACCGTTCTGTGGATTGCTTTTCCGCAAGACCTCCCTTTTTCTGCTGAAGAGACATTGAAATTTAAGCAGAATTTAGGCTATCTTGAGAGAGCCCTAACTCCCACTTAATCTTCCTTCTGAATGTTTCAGTTCAACATTATCATTACTGACGGGAGTCTGAACGTCTCTCTGAAGCATTCTCCCAACACGTCCTGATTACCAACACCAGGAACTGGTCCCGATTACGTAAGAAATTTGAAGATACTTTAAGGCAGCTTCTGACAAAAAAATCCAAACCAGGTGACAACTTACCATTGAGTAGGCTGCTGACCTGAGACACCAACTGACTAGATTTTTCCAAAAGCTGGCATCCATTGGGATCCACTTCTCTGCTCATCAAGCCCCGATGATCACTCTCCTGCTCCTCATGACTTGGTTTGGATGTGTTACCGTAACTGAAGTCAGGGAAAGACCTGGTCAGCTTCTGACTGAAGTATCTTTGAACCTCATCCAGCTCACTCAAGTTTTTTCTGTAAGCAGTGGTAAGAAATTTGGTAAGAGTCAAAAAAGTCTGCGGCAGACTGGTTCTGTTTGTATAGTTCCAGACAACAGTGTGTAAATATGCAAACACAAGATTAAGGTTTAGTATTGAAAAATAGGTCAGTAGGTAAGTGTTGAGGTTGCTCTAAGTAAAAGGACAACACTTACTCAAGAATAAATGCTGAATCAGCTGTGAATAAATTTAGGCTGGAAGTTACAAAAAAAAGCTAGCTTTAAACTTACTTAATCGAAGAAAGTTGCATTTGAGATGGCCTTCCAACAGAAGTCATAAAGGCAAGCATATTAATTGCCTTTATGACTGAGCTTGATAAAAATCTAAGGATTTCTACCTGCTTAAGAGCTAAGGATTTTATGATATATTGCTTGTGGCAGCAGGGGAAGGGATGGAGTAACTCAAAAAGTCTCTTTCAGTCTTATACAGATAATAAATATTATTCTTCTAAAATTTATACCAGATTTAAACCTAGAATCTAGTCAAGAGAAAAGTGCTTCTAGTAAGGAGAGAGGCATCCTATTGGGAAAGGACATCCTGCTCCATGCACCACGAAAACGCTTACAGGCTTGTTCTTGTGTCTGTGAGAGCCAACTCAGAGGAACATTGGCTTAATAAATAGTATGTGTTGTGTTACAGATGCACAAAGATGGATAAAGCAAAGCATTCTATCCAGATGTGAAAACACTGCTGTTGCTGTTTCCCTCCAGAAACCCACAGCATTGCTAGAGCACCTCAGTCCTGATGAAGACTTCCCCACCTAGTCGCTACTTTTCCAATCTCATCTCATCCTGCTGTAAAAGACACTATCTCACTGGTACCTCTTAATCATTAATACACAGTTACTGTATATTTTCATTTTTATGCAAGAATTCTTCACTTTCAAGCTCTGCTTTGCAAACCTAAGGCTTTGAATTACCTTGTTGGCTAGAGCTCTGCATTACCTGAGAGCAGTTAGAAGAGAAGCGCGTGATGACAGCGATAATGAGTCCATCTTTGCCGCCCGGTGCGCGTTCCCTTCTGCTTGCTGCAAGGATTCGTGAAATCTGCGCACGTTCTGCATATGCTCTTCATGACGAGGTGTGTGTGTTCCAGGGGGATTAATTCTGCTAGAAACAGGCCTACATTTAACAGCAGAACACAGGCTGAAATCTCTAATTGTGAAAGGTCTGCCAGCTAAGAATATCCAACATCTTTACAGGCACTGAAGAGCCACCGATGGATGAAACTAGCTCTTTCAAATGTCATCAAGAATGGCATTTACTGTTTCAGATTTACACTAAAATAAACTGCAGCTACCGTCTCCGCACTGGTTAATAGCGTGGCTGATAGGGAATTTGCAATGCTGATAGGGAGCTGCCAAGCCAGCTGCTCAGACCACATAACGGTGGCCCAAGGTCTCTCTAAACTTCAAAGACACATACAGGAAAAGTATCATCTCCTATGTACTCTAAATAAACAAACCATGAATTAGAATGCTCTCTCACATGTTGCTAGTTAAAGATATAAACATTGGTGCTTGTTTTTAGGGACAGAAAGCAGGAATTACTGCAGGATACCTGACGATCCTAGTCCTGGAATGTGCAATACTACATCATCTCACCAGCCATCATTCACCGGCCGTGGACAGGAGTTACGACAAAATAAAGTGGATATATTAGTAATACTCTATTCCAACTTATGCTTATTATCCTTATCAAAAATAAAACCAAATGCAAACACAACCCTTATTCTTATAAAGGCCTGCAAGAAGTACCTGCCAGTTTTAGCAGTGGCATAGTGTAAATCCTAATGTAGAAGGGTATAAATGAAACAAATCGGGAAATACCAGCGAGAAAAAAACCCAACATCTGGATTTTGTAGAAAGGAACCTGTCTCAGGATTGCTACCTCCTGGGCCACCCTCTCACTGGTAATGGGAATTTGGTATAATCTTTAAGCCCAAACACAGAGAAAAACCTTTGACAAGGTTTGATATTTTTCAGTAGAGTCAATAGGCTTCAGATAGATAGATTTCTGAGCCCTGAAAATAGTCGAAGTGGTTGATGCCAGTGGACTTACCGCTCTCTACTAGGAACACTGACTTCCTTTGACAAGGTATTCAACATCTGCTTGGAAAAGCTTGTAGCATTACTGGGAAATGTTGGAAAGCTGGCCTTCACCTGGAATAAAGAGGAACACCACACATGAGTCTTCCACAGCAAGAAAACAGAGAAATTAAAGTAGTATCCTGCTGAGCTAACAAACAAGAACTTAAGTTTTCTAAATAGCTTTAAAATTTCAAAGGATTTGCCAGCATTGAGCCAAAGTACCATTTCACAACACTCTTATTTCAGAAATATGTTAATTCCCCCCACACTACTGAAGAGTAAACTGATGGGAAGTAGAGTATAGGGGCTCCACTACTTGTGTATAACACACCCCAGCAAAACTGGGAAGTCTAGAGACTAAAAAAAAACAAAAACTACAAGAAATGGCAAATCTTCCAGAAAAACAGACTTCTGCCAAATTACAAATTTCCTAACCAACGAAAGGCTGAATTTACAGTATGTTTTCGGACATCAGCTGCCACCCAAAACAGCAAACAGAACAATGCCAGGCTCCCAGACACCCACAACCACAGAATATTCTCCTAACAATAAAAAAACCCAAACACCCACGAAGCAACAACAGAATGAAGCCACTGGAGATGATCATGACCTAGGTCGGAATGAGTGCTGGAACTAGTGTTGGCCTGCAGCTACCACGGAACCTAGAGCAGCATCTCAAACAAGGAATTAAGTGTTTCTGGTGTATTTACACAGACTGATCCATTACAATACTCTGAACTTGCTAGGCTTGCTCATTACTTCAGAAATCCCTGAAGTCAGTGCTGATTATTAGGAATCTAATCACGTATGCACAGGAGAGGAAACTGAAGTACGTACTGAAGAACTCGGTGGCTGGGTCCGGGTCCTTGCCTGCCTTTCTTCCTTGAGATTATTTATGTTTTGAAGAGGGGAAACTGCTACTTTGATCTGCCCTCGGCACTGTCCACTGAAGTCCGTAATATTGTACCACCCGCACACGAGCTGGAAGCCAGAAAGAAGAGGAGAAAGGTCCACTGATGCAAATCCTATCACTCGCTCAGTCTCTGGGGAAGAAGAATAAAAAGCACCTGTTAATTTAAACTGCATATAAACAAAACATTTTCAGGAATGCTAAAAATCAGTCAGTTCTACAGCCCTTGAAATATGCTTAGACTTTGCAGGGAAAGACATCTTACAAAACTGAAAAAATGGTTTAAAAGCTGATACCTCTCCTGAGGTAAAGAGCAAGTAAAGACTGGAACAAAAAAAGTGGAGGAAGAAGAAAATAAGAGTTTAAGACAACAGAAATGAGACTCAGATTTTGGTTTTTTAACATGCTTCAAACTAAGAGACCTACGGTGCCTGACTGAGAAGCAGGGAAAAATTGTTTCAAGCAATTAAACCAGCTTCCTCCCTAAGGATCTGCCCAAACAGCTGTCCCTATTGCAGCTGTTTATAACCTGAAGCCCTACATCGGTAATAATTCACAGCAGAATGAGTGCCTGGCTGCAAGTGTAAGAAAGGACATGAGGGTTACGTACCCCATGCAATAGTTAATCAGAAGAACTAGTTAACAAAGGTTGTACTAAACGGAAAGATATTCAGCTTGAAAAAGGCTGAAAATAAGAAAAAATCAGAGACTTGAAAAAATAAACCTGGAGGCCAATCCAGGGACCTCAGCAAATGCATTCCACCTCCGGAATTGCATTCTCACTTCAGAAAGTCCTCTTTCTTCCCTTTTCACTTTGCCAAATCTTTCAAAAAATGCTGACTTGTCATTATACTGTTGCATTTTTGTGCAACATTTTGTCTTTTCTGTCTCGCAAATTTATCTGAAGTACAGAACAAACAATCCTATCCAAGAAGAGGATATTATTTGGATTACCTTAGCAGTTACATTCAGCTAAAAATGTCCCTGCAGAGATAATGAAAGACCAGGGCAGGGAGAGGGATTGGCAGGAGAATCACTGTGTACGCACGGTACGCTGGATAATACAGAGAAAGGCTGAGTAACAAAGGAAGTTTATTTTTGAAGCAAAAATCAGACAGCTGAACTTTAATATGTAAAAAGAAGGAAAAAAACCCCAGTATTTTAAAGATCATATCCTAGCAGTTTGAATTGAAGAAGTGGGGCTGTCTTCCCAACATCAAACACATGGATTATTGCGCTTGCTTGGTACCAATTAAATACTGTAGGATCTGGGCTAGCAACAAAACAAGCAAACTGCAGTTTGAACTATTAGCAGGATCTTTTATCATTTAACAACAAACAGCAGGTTCAGGAAATATGCTTACAAAAAGCTTTTATGTCATTAGGTTTGAAACTCAAGGCCTTCAACTCCCCCAGTGAACGCTGAGACTGGATACAGGAGCAATTATTAAAATATATCCATGCCACTATAAAAATATTTGATTACAACTGGCTGGCCACACTTCAACCAACTGCAGAGGCAACAAACAGCACATGAAAGACGCAGCAAAGAATTTCCTTCACTAGAAAAATCCAGCCTCTAAAATACTGTCAAATTAAAGCCAGAAAGAACACAAATGGACGAAACGTTACCAGATGATTAATGGGGACAAGGAGCATGCTAAGGGGCAGGAAATCAGTGGGTATTTACCTCTAGCGTTCTTCTAGTGCAAGGTAAAAAATGTCATTACAATTCTACTCTCCAATTTACTTAATAGAATTTACTTTACTTGTATTAAATACAAGTCACCCAAGGAAAGGGATGCAGAAAAGACACTGTACTCAATATTGTGCTACAAACTTTACCTGCTTTATGCCACACTTTGAAGACCAAGGTTTGCTGTGGATCCAGCAGAAGCTCTTTGGATAATCTGTTGGGAACAAAAATCATAATATTTTATGCAAAGTAGGGAAAAGAACAAGTACAGTAAAATGCCTCTGAAGCTCCAATGCCATTGTATCTATCCAGACAAATCAGCTTCTTTCTGGACTGATGGCGGGGGGAGAAACACACCAAACCCCACAATCATTGAGCCCTCAAAAGCAAAACTATCTTTACACGGTTTGGGTTTTTGCTTATTCAAGAAGTATTTCCCTCTCCTCATTCTTGTTGTAAATTTAAAAGACAGGACAATAAACCCATGAAGAAATGGAAATACAGTTTATCTCACGCTCAGTAATACAGTGAGAGCAAAGCACTGGGGTTATGGTTGAAAGCTGTTATGTTTGAAGTTGATTTCTGGAAAAAAAAAGACCCTGAAAATTGAGGTGTCAAATGTAAAACAGCTTTTAAGTTGCTTGAAGCAATTTGGATATGACTCTGAGCATAAGCAGCCTCTGAAACAAAACTTTTAAACTTCAGCTATCGGAGTCTTTCAATGGTATCATCTTCATATTACAAATTCCCTAAAGCCAAAAACCCAACTCAGCGCTCTGGCAGAAAAACCCACTCCTCTGCAGGCACTGGTATATATTTGTGACTGTCAAAACAAGTTCAGTTTGCTTTCTTGTTGCCTGTAACAGACTTGTTCCACCTAGTTTAGAAAACACCTTTGGCTGCTGCTTTAGAATTAATTTAAAATCTGGTATAGAAACACTGTAGAAGCCACAAGACTGCAAACACAGGTTTGCATATTACTCTGTACGACTTGATCTGCTGAGGTTCCTTGGAGTGGTCAATTCATCTGCTCTCATTTCAGGCTCAGACATCTAAGTTCGAGCTATGCTCCCTACACTATTTTGGGAATCACTGGAGAGAAATAGGCATCCTTTGGGAATTTTGTCCTAAGTTGGGTCTCTAACTCTACCGCCTCCAGCCTCACTGTCTGGAGGTCCCTGTGTCTCTCCAGTGACTGCAGGGGAAGCCAAGGCTGAACAGCTCTGAGTCAGAAACCTAACTTTTCAGTGGGTGAATCCAAACTTAAGAGCTCTGGTCCTGAACCAGGGCATAATTTCTAAGCATGAAACTAAGTAAAATATACAGAAAAAGCCAACAAATTGGATCAAGTCTTACTTAACCTTGCCAAGAGTCCTTTACCAATTAGCAGCCCCTTCCTCGAGACGGGGAAACTACAGATGAGTGGAAAGAGACTGACTCACCCACGGTCTTAAGCCAAAATACAATGCAGCCAAGGTTCCGTGCACATCAAACTGCCCTTCCTCACATAAGCTTTAAGACCAAGCCTCCTCAAACAACTTTTCACCTAATATGAGCACGTGGTGATTGTAAAACATGGCAACAAGCATTTTTAGCTGAAAGTACAGGCCCAGCAAGTAGAAAAGCACCCCCTCCCAACTGGGTATGTCCTTTTCACACCCAGCCTGGCTGTCAGATCCGAAGTGTGTCTGTGTGAGCCCACATCACTTACCTGACTTGTTGCTGAAAGTCCCAGACCGGTGAGTCTGTATTTTCTATTACTGAAGTGGTTATTGGAGCATCTGCACCAGCAACAGCAAATGATACACAGCTACTGGGTGCTGTTACTTCACGTTCTGTCAAAGGACTCCCTAAAATTATACAGAATTAAATACAGAATTGCTATTAATAATTTGAAAAAAATCTAAAGGCAGTTCAGCAATTAAAAAAAGATAATTAACAAAGAAATCCACCACCTAGGAAATACTCCTTTTTTTTATTGGTGGAGCTGAAAATACTTCATATTTACAATGGGAGCAAATATTACATGAACCTTTTACAGAGCAGAAACCAGAATATTCAAGGGAGAAACAGAAAAACCATTTGCCCAAGAGCATCTGAGAAGTCCGAGGCAAAGCTAGGAATAAAACCCATGTCCCTATTCCAGTCCTTGATCTACCCTCCGCGCTGGGCCACAGAGTTTGGCAATTCTAGCTGCAAACATAGAAAATATTCAGCTTTACAAAAGGCAGTTTGACTTAACAGCTGGACTGCTGAGAGGAAGCTCACTTGTGTTGACTGAATAAGAAAATGCACACCCGGTGTTAACGATACCCAAGGATTAATAAGGGGTTTTATAGCCTCTCTTAGCTCATCTCAAAAAGACTGAAACAGTTGGAGAAACTCAACATTCCCGCAAGGTAGAAACAAGTACCACTCTCATCTGTTATGAAGATTTAAATACAGAGGAAAAAGCAGTACACACAACTTTATTTCAAATTCTTGCTGGCTTCCCTCCCAACTTTTCCCACCGCCCATATACCAATTGCAGAAGTGGGAGTCTGTGTTACAGATAATTGTCACAGCCCCCTGTATTTTCCCGTGGCACGTGCTTTCAGCAGGGATAGAGCACATGGAAAGTAAAATACCGCTCACTATTACAACTTAAAGTGCACGTGTGCTCCCACCAGCCCTGCTAAGACACCAGCTGGAAATCTGAGAGAAGAAAGCCTAGTGTAGATGAGGCCTTAACATTTTGGCCAAAACATCAAAGTTCCTATCAGAGTAAGAGTGGGGAAAAATCAATCGTCTTCATGTCCTAGTCCAGGGAGCTACACACAGGGCAGCAGGTAGGCTTTGCTGAAATTGTTTTTAAGTAGCTTCAGGAAATACCATTTTTAATTTATGCACAAATGAGACTTTTGTGATTGCCAAGCTAAGCAACTAGGATGGCATTCACTCTGCAATGCACCAGTGAAACCTTTACAAAACTCCTTGCGTAAACATAGTTTCCACAGGGCTGGAACCATAAGCATTTTTGCCCTCATTCATCCTGAAATAACCTGGGAAAAGGTTTGTGAGAAAACAGATAACAAATTAACTACTCTGACTTAATTGGGTATGTTTGCACTTAGAAGCAGATAGTTTATCATCAGAGGAACACAAGGTCAAATTAAGGGGTAGAGCTAGATGTTCCCCAGATGCTGCTGGATATTATGGATAGAGATTGTTGAATGAAAGCTGTAGAAATTATACAATCACTTGCACTGAACTATAGCCCAAAAAGGAGGAGAGACGCTCAGGGCCTCTTCCCTTCTGTATGTGACCCTTCCTCCAGGCTTGGACCCTTTTAGTCATGTTCACATCAGTGAGATTAATTTGCTGCAGTGTATCATGGCTTGCAAAGCTGTAGTGGCACTTTACTGCTTATGGAGCTGTTCAGATGGTGAATTTGTAGCTGGGAGAAATGGATTTAGACAAGGGGAAACAAGGTCAGACTTTGCAACCAACTATCACTCAGTTATTACAGATAGTTTCCTCCCTTCTGCTTTCCAAGGACTCAGCATGTGGCTTTGGACTTTTCCAAGACCTTGCTGGCCCGAATGATCAAAACTGATGAGTATGAATCTGATTTCATTAAAAATAATTATCTTTTTTCCTGAAGCCTGATTCTCTGTGAAAGTATGATCGAACGTGACTGATTTATAGTAGCTTACTGAGCTCATTTATGCCTGGACCATGAGGATTTGCTTGAGAACAAGAATTTTTTTTAAACGATATCCACAATGACTTCAGTTACAACATGCCACATGAAACTCTTTGCAGTTTGATAAGACTGTAGATACGACAATTCAAACACAGATGCGGGCAATGAGAGCTCAGCTCAAAGAAACGAGCAAGACCTGTCCAGACTAGCTCACCATCTCCTCCACATAAAGGCAGACCTAAAATCAGTCTTTGCAGTCAAAGGCAAACCCAGCATTTCTCAAGCATTAGCTTCCTTTTCTTCTAGGAAAAGAAAAGCCTGTAACAGAAAGAATTGTTGGCTCTAACAAGAAAGCTCAGTCATCCTCAAGGGAGTCTTACAGAGCCTAATTTAGCCTAGCAACTCCCAATGCCTGAGCTTTGCAAAGAAGTTACACTTGGAAATATAAGTTTCTTTCTGCTTTATAAAAGCAGTATTTCAAGGATGAGGTGAGAGAAGGAATTGAGGTGTGTGACCTGACAGTTCAGGAAGCGGGTGGTAAACCACAAAAGCTTTAAGCCTAGGGCACCCCCCTGCATGACGTGGTCCGGGCTGGCAGCATAACGTGCCAATGGCTACCATAGGTAGAAGAAAATTAACAGATATCTATTCCACGGGGATTCGAGAACTGTACAGAAAAAGATGAAAAACATGGCAGGAAGAGGTTAGCGACTGCAGATTAAAGTGACTTCAGTCCTTAAAAGATGCATGGAAAATTCTGTTCAAATATTTTTCGAAACAGTGCTCAAAACAGAACTAAGTTAGAGAAAAGACTTGTTGGTTTGAACTTCTGCATTTTGTAGAACTGCATTTTTATAGAATTAATTTCATTCCTTTCCAACGTTATGAAATTTAGGCTTTTTCTTTTCTTTATATTACTTGGAAGATGAAGAAAAAGGAAACAGGAAAATTGACTTTAGACCATGAGAAATATGAAGAGGCTTGGGGAAACATTTTGTATCTTCACTCAGTTTCTGAAAATTGCGTATCTTAAGTAATTCTTCCAAAATTGCAGGAAATTTATTATCTATAACATACTGGACTGGAAACATATTCCAGCCTTTTTATTTGTAACACAATAATGAAATTGTTATAATGAAGAATGAATATTCTTCTTGAAACCAGCTTACATAGCATTTGTGCCAGGGTATCCGTTGCCTCTCATTTAGTTATTTTTAAAAATCCCCTAAAATGATAAGTTGTTTGAAGATGGAAATATTGCAATGTGTACGCCATCAAAAGAAACCTCCTTTATCCCATCAAAAACTTTGCAGTAGCGAACAATGTTGCATCAGCTTTCCAAGGACTATGAATTCCAGAAGATTATAGAATCATTATAAAAAAGCCCTCTGTGGGGCTCAGTAGGTATCAGAATTACTTAACACTTAAATCATGGCTTGTATTTGATTCTTTCACTTGTGTTATCATGCCGTAAAACGCTGAGTGTTCCTTTCTGGCATATCAGCCAGACTGTGAAACTGTTGATCTTCACAGAGGGGTTTCCAGTAAACTCACCTTGGGCCAGTTCCTTATTCCTATTTGTATTTAGGTAGCGTGCAATGGCCCAAACAAGATCAGATGGCTCCAAGTGCTGAGCAAACACAAAGTGATCAACTCATGCAGTGCCAGAGTTGCCCAAGATGAAGGGTAGAGCACCCGATGTGTTTTAAAGGGTTTAACTCATCTTTAACAAAGAGATTCATTTACAGACTGCAACTTGAGGGAAAAACAAAAGGCTCCAAAAACCTGCAAATTCACCAAGCGTGTTACATTGCTGCACATCAAGAACCAAACATCACCTGCCATGAAGGAATATTTTAATAAACTTAGCATAAATTTAAAAGCAAAGAGCAACTCTTCGGTGACCCTCAGCATAGTGACTAGCCACCGAACTGTAATTCCCACTCTACAGAGCGGGAAGCAGTGTGTCAAGCCTGGGTGAGCTCAGACTGCTCTGCCCTTACATCGCCCTTCCTCACTGCTGTGTCTGGCAGTCTCCAGATAGCACGAGTAAGCCAGCTTTACAAAATTGATTATACGCTAAAAATGCAAATTTGCAAGAGTCTTTGAGATATGAGTGTCTTGGGGTTAAGTTATTCAGATAATGCTTAACTTCAGAATTCAGCTGTCATCTGTAACAGTGAACAGTATATTATTTATATTTTGGATTTTATTAATAGAGATAGCTGAATAGTTTAACCTCCTGCTTCCCCTGTACTTATACAATGACGCAATGCTCCCGGGGTTGCAACACTACGAAGCCAAGTTCAAAACCCATCACATCCATTCACTGAGCCGGAGTAAGTTTGAGGATTTGTTTCTAAATCGCTCCCTGCAGTACCTGTTATGAACAGATCCCAGAAAAAAAAAAAAAGACAAAAAAGAAAAAAGGAAAAAAAAAGAGGGGGTGGTGGTGATGTTACCTTTTAAACTTAAATGCATTGCTCTTTCCACAAGGATATTGACAGCAACTGTGTTTTCCAGAAATATCACGTTGTCTTCTTCTGGCTTGCCATTGGTGATTTCTGAACTTCTGATATCCAGTCTCTGACTCTGATTTTCAGAGACCTGTTGGCTCAGATCAGGAGCTTTCTCTGTGCCTTCATCATCACTGTTGCTGTATTCCTCAGCACAGTGAACTCTGCTGGGCAGAGCAGCAGAAGTGGAAGAAAAGACGATGTGAACACGTACAGCAGCTCCTGCTAGGTTTGCAGCATTGCATCTGAACAATGGATAAACGCCTGCGAGAGAATTCACAAACAACCAGCTAAACAAGCCAAAGAAAAACTAGGAGCTTGGAAAACACCTGGTACAGTTCATTACAGTAGAGATCTCACATCAGACCAGCAGAATGAATTTTGATTTTCAATGCATTTTCTATGCAAGGTATCATCCAGTGCGCTGGTAGAAGTATCAGCTTGTAAAGCTTAAAAACAGGTGACAAATCCTCTAAATTGGGTACACCTTCATTTTCCCACTGGCAGCTCAAATTACTATTTTAAAGCACATCAACTTCCCGAGAGCCCTGGGAATACTGCCTTTGAATAATTTTGTGTACATATATGGAGAATACAACATACACACAGCATAAAAATTTGTTTTAACTCTTGTTCCTTCTCCATTCCCTGAGTGTACTCAAATGAAGAGCCAATGACCTGTTCACAAATCTACCTGCAAGCTGGTGGCCGATGGATACCAGGTAGATGACAACAGCCTAAGTAACCAAATAGAGCAGAAGTTTCCACAACCTTCTCAGTGCTTAGTCATTTGCTCTGACTGCAGGCATTCAGCCTCCTTGAGAGACATTATTCTTACCGCTTCTCACTCTATCATGATGCCCTATCTGTAATTCTGAAGAAACATTCTTCACCAATCCATGTAGGCTAATTGCTGTCCCTATTACTGATCACTACTGCCAATTTTGCACTCATTTAAACTTTTTAAGTTTTGAATTCAGAGAAGCAAGTGTTTTAACCTTGTATATCTTCAGGGAAAGGAGGAGCTGAGTGCATGTTGCATACAGGACAAAACAAAGCTGTAAATATTTTGCTTAAAGTGACTAGAGGAGTAACCAAACTAAAACACCAATAAAGAGGAATGGAACATTACAGTGTTCTTTAGGAACTTACCACTAACACTTAGTGTTGTCCTTGACTTCTCTGCTAACGCTGCGAGGTCAACATAGGCAGATCCAATAAGACGATCTGTATCAAGTGGTCTTTCCACATCATTTTCTTTACCATATGCCCACCACACCTGGATTTCTAATCTCTCCTCTCTGAAGAACCAAAGCAGTCCTTGGCTCCTTCTGAGAGTCACCTCGTTTGGTTTCGTAAAGTTCACTGTAACGTTCTTTGTGTCGTCACCCAATTTTGGCCTCCGAAGCGAAGTCCACGTGGCTTCCTGATTATATAGCTTATACCTGAGGTAGCAGTAAGTGCTTTTATTCAGGTGCATCTGGCCTGCAAGCAGCACACAGTGGACTGGCAGCCATACTCTTGGAGTTGAGATGGTCACAGTCGCTGGACTGGCGCTCTGCTCCCATTCGTCGCTATCATCCACGCTGTCTTCATGGCTCTCCTCACTGTTCCATCCCAAAAGCTTAGCGGCCTCCAAAACACGCTCTCTGTCATCCTGATGAGCAAAGGTAACAGAAAGTTCCAGTCCTCCCACAATGGCCTGCATGATGTTTGTGCAGTGTGAAGGCATTAAATCTTCAGACAGGGTAACAGGGAACCAGCCTGTAATACCTGCAGGAGAAAAGATCACAATTAGACTTACTCTGCCTTTTGAAAAACATCAGTAAAGAATTTTCCGCTCTCTGGTCATTAGTCAAGGACCAGTACTCGAAGTGTTTATTTCTTGTGAAAGTCTGGGATTTGTCAAATAATTTCTAACCTGAAAAAGCAGCAAATTGTTAGACCTCAGAAAATCTAAACCAGTGGTTCTGATCCAAAAGGCATTTTACTTTCCATTTCATTAATGACACTCATTTTACAACAAAACTATATCCCATCAATCTCCAATTATAAAATTAGGCATTCTCAGTTTTTTCACCCTCTCTTCCCATTGAAAATAACCCCAAAACTTCACGTTGGAGAAAACTAGAACTATATTGAGATTAAAGCAGAAGTAACCAAGATGATAATGAAAACATTTTTATTACAAGACATAATCATCACAAGCTAAGACTAGACAGAGGCGGTATTTTACATTTAGTTTTAAAAAGTTAATCTAACTGCTTTCTTACTTATCTAAGCTTTGTTTCCAGCTTTGACACCTGAAAAGCAATCGTTGGTCCTCCATGGAACACTACAACCCTTGGACTTTCCATCTTAAGGTAAACAAACAGCACTGAATAAAATACTAAGGAGGTGTGCTGGTCTTAGCTGGGATGGAGATAAATTTCTTCGTATTAGCTTCACAATATTCATTCAGCTACTATACATCCTACACCCTGAAAACAAAACTTCAAACAACCACCTTTCTATGAGTTTTCTAATGAAGGATTTTTAATGAAGACGTGCAATATCTGAAAGAACTTTGGTCTAAAAAAAAACAACAAACAAAAAACCCACAAAAACAACAAAATGGGAATGAAGATTGTTTTAAGGAACTACAATAGCATTTACACAGAATGTCCAGCGTAACCCTGCTATATTACCTGATCTTCTTCCCAGCAGGTCTCTAGTTGGAATTGTGACTGTCCCAAGAAGATAATCTCTTGATGTCCGAGCTGCAAATGTGCCAGTGGCTGGAAAAGAAAGAATTTTGAAAATACACCAAACTGGAACGAAAAATTTAGAAGTGATTTGAGAGAGTACCTCCTTTGAAAGAAAGTTGTATTGCCTCAACAGCAAATAGCTCAGTCTTCATCCCGAAAATACTTTTAATCCATGAAAAAAGGACAAAATCCAAAACAAATTGCCCAGGACATATCAGGCCAAAATCCGTGAGAAACAGGGGTCTGAACAAAACCTGCCTGTAGGCATTGCCAGTGCACATTCAT
Source organism: Sagittarius serpentarius (assembly GCA_034782735.1). Lineage (NCBI taxonomy): Eukaryota > Metazoa > Chordata > Aves > Accipitriformes > Sagittariidae > Sagittarius > Sagittarius serpentarius. The sequence continues at coordinate 25,956,272 of JAVKLA010000026.1, forward strand.
GACAGGATACATGCTCCACCACCACCGAATTTGGAGAAACTTTTAGGGAGTATTTCCACCGATGAACGTTAAGTAACCAGTGGGGAGCTAGTGGTCAGTTACCCTAACAGCATGCCACTCCTGAGTTTTCTCCCCCAGGAGTAAAAAACAATGTCATTATTAGCTAGATTTTATTTATAAAATAATTCTACAACATGTTGCTATGTTGTAAAACAATCCTGCCTATCTGCCACAGGATCACTGGAGAATTTTAAGCTATCCTTTTTCTGAACTTCCATTACCTCTCATGAAGTGGAGGCAATAAGCCATGCACATAGAAAGGCAGGCTGCTCCAAGAATCAAGCACAATTACTGTTAATTGCATTATCTTTTCATTTAAGAGGTGATGTTGATCTCCTGGATTCTTAGAAACCTTAACTCTTTGCACAAGGGGAACAGTATCTCCCAAAGCCTTCTCTGAAGACAGTTTAGGTAATTACATCTATTAGCAACTGCACAGAATAGTCCCTCGAAACATTCAAGGCCCGGTTGGACGGGGCTCTCAGCAACCTGATCTAGTGGAAGATGGCCCTGCTTATTGCAGGGAGGTTGGACTAGATGATCTTTGGAAGTCCCTTCCAACCCGAACTGTTCTATGATCCTATGAACAGTCTCTCTTCTAAACTAAAAATTAAGGGGACTGTATCATTCTGCAACAGCATTCAGCGATTGTGATCTCCTGTCCTCCTTACCTGACTTGGTGCTCTGATGGTAAATAGAGAAGATGATACTGGCAGACTGCAACAGTTCCCCCAAACAAGAGGTTCCTCCACTACTTTTCTGAACGATGAGGTTACAGGGAAACTCTATGTGATGCTCGAACTCTGGGCAGAAAGTACAAGCCACAGCTTGTGTGTTGCGTCTCTCTGCCTCTGGCAGGAAGGAGAGGTGCACAGAAACATAAGCATTAACTCCCACACTTGCATAGTACTTGACCGAAGGGTTCTTCTGTGCCACAGCTCTTCATTTTGTAAAGAAAGAAGAAAAGAAGAAAGAAAATTAATATAATGTACAAGGAACCAACGCAATTAAAGCAAAGGTTTCAAGTCTTCGCAGTGAAAAGATGGGATAAAACAGTGAATGTTGTAAGTCAAAACAGATGTGGGTTCTGGCCGCGCGTTATCTTTCATCTTTTTTTTTTTCATCCGAACATACTAGGAACAGATATGAAATGGTGAGAGTAACTATCACAAGGTCCATCACTGGTGGCTGTGCTCTTATTGTCAGGATCTGAGACCAAAGTGGTTGAGAAAGTAATCAGCACCTTTAAAAATATCCCACGCTGTAGAAAAAGCTGTAGGGTAACTTCCCAGAGAACCTGCTCTAGAAGGAAGTAAAAGGCCAAGCCAAATTATTTTTACAGACTAGTACTGACAAGCAAAAGGAGGTGAAATTAGCAGATGCAATTATTTACAAGTAAAACAGACCGAGGTATTACTCAGGTCATACACCTGAAGGATGAGGAGTCTGAGGTCATTCCACTTCCTTAACTTCTCCAAGCACCATACAGTAGTGATCCTCATCTTACAGAGGTCTACTTGAATTAAGATGGATCAGCTCAGCAACGCTGAGAAAGGGTCAGTGAGCACTGCTCTAGAATGACAGGAGCCATCCTCCTCTTACAGAATTGACTCCCTCTCTTCCAGCCCTTTCTTTCTTAATTCTTGAAAATCACATACTGGAGCTAAGTTCAGGTGATACCATGCACTTAGAGCAGCAGCCTTCTGGTGAATAGGAATATGTTTCATTTACTAGTTAGTTTATCAATGTTTCCACACTGAAATACAAGAAAACAAATCTCAGCTAGCTTTTAAATAGCATCAGTAACACCAAGATCCAATGCCCAAATATGTACCATTTTCTATCAGCCAATTTTTATATCAGCCTTTGGTGTAGCAAAATGTGGAAATGTAGAAAAATGTGCCCTTGCAATCTTGATCCCTCTGCAGAACGAATGCTACCACACTGTACTGCAGCTTAAGGCACAAAAATAACCACTGATGTTCTTTATAAAGTTATATTAACTTCTGATCAGAACCCAGTTTGAATCTCAGTCTCTGCAGATGGAAAGTTGGCCAGTTACAATTTGTTCTAATCTAATGTCTCAGCCTGCTGCCTCCAGATAAAGCTATTTTAAGAGAAAAATCTTCCTTTTAGAATTAGGCTTTACCTAGCTGCTGCTTGCAAACCAGCTGCTCTGTGTATTTGTACAGAAAGAGAAACAGCTTGAGCAGTTATTCCTCCTGCTGTTTTCATGGATCGCTGGTATCTCACACTCACATCAAGCAAGCCTGGATTAAATGAAAGAAAGGAAGGAAAGAAATGGTCAGCTTTTTGTACAGTTACATCCAATACAATCAATACTTAGTTATACCTCAATACAAAACCTACTCTATTAATGCAAAAAAATAATTCCATGTGAAGTCCAGTGAGATTGACTGTGCAAGATGCTGTACTTCTGCCAGAAGTTACAGCCTGATACAGGAGGCACAGAAGGAAATTTTAAGGACTGCATCCTGCAACCCAACCTACCGGCAGTCAGATCAGATGGTCTTAATGGCTCCTTCTCATTGGCAAATTTATGGCACAGTAAAACTAGGAGAGGCTGTTTAACCCAGCCGCGCCCTCATGTGTGCATTCATTGTAATACTTTTAAAATATCCTACTGCAGTATTTCAACATATCTTTTTTATAGCACTGCAGTTGACAAAATCTTCAGAGAGACAGATTTTCTGCTGCTGCACGTGGCGAACCTTCAAAATAACTGAAGCATACTGAACTCCCTCTCCAGCCTCAGCTTTTTTATGGCCATTTTTTCCAAGAAGCTGCCTCAGAGTTCCTCAGTGGCCTTCCCAGAGCTGATGTTTGTATCATTTGAAAGAACAGAAAGATGTCTCTGCCCACACCACATTCCATAAACAGCCCTTCTTCAGATGTCCCATTCCCTACGTTACACAGGAAGCTTAACTACAGACTGTGGCTTATTTGGCAACTAAGCAGTTCAATACTCAGGGAGGGCTTTTTTAAACTTGTTAGGAGTTTGAGGGTTGCTCACGTTTAATCACTGATTCTTCACTAGGTATGGTGATAGTGAAAGCTGGGAGGAAAAACACTCATGGTTGGTATCAGCTCCTAACACAAATACATATTTTTGTTTCCCTTGCAGCAAATACACAGATCTTCACTTTTACACATAAAGTCAAAACCCACAAGTCTTCCTTACCTGAAGACTGCAGATGAAATTCCTCTGAGGAATCAGTCCTGGGGACCAATGGAAGGTTAAAAGTCTGTAACCCTATTTCTTCACGATGCTGCATAGTCACCATGGCACATAACCGTGACAAAGGCAAGGTCCCTTTGGCGACCATCTGGTCTCTGACATTTGGGTAGTAATACCTGGTAAGACACAAAGCAGCGTCAATCACACTGCTTTGATGATGACAAAATGATCATCATTTCTCTCACAACTGCACGTAAGTCAACTTTGTGTGTCTTCAAACACTAGTTAGTCTCTTGATAGCTAAGGGATAAACGCAAGTAAATGAATTTCCACTGGGAAAAAAACCAAACAGTAAGTGCTCAAGTAGATACTGCTACAAATATTCTTTTGCACTGGTCCTAGCAAATCAGCTAGCAGAAACTCTACTAAAAATTGGCATCCCAAAGAAAAACAAGACAAGGATCTGGAAGCAAACGTTCTCTGCTCTCAATTTCCATTATAAATAAAAATGCTACTTGCAGAACAGATTTGTGGTACCAGTTAGTGAGTGTAAAAAATGACTTTAGACGGCTTCTCACTGTGCTACTTCACTTCAGACTCATCCTAACGCGAGTTTTGGCACTTAATCTAATGAACAAGAGGTAGATCAGGTAAAAGGCATCCACTGGGTTTTCAGTAGCAGTAACTGAGTAAACGTGGTAGTGCTATAGACTTGTGTTTTCCTTCCCATTTTGGGACAAATTCTGAAGATTAATTGACTGTTTGAGTCTTGGGTAGAGCCCTGCCTGACCAGTAGTCCCAGTATCTTGGAATATTACGCCAGTTGGCTTCTACTTTTTCCCCATACACTTCCAGGACTAATTCAAGATGCTGACAGCATCATAGCAAGAACTCTCTGATTTGGAATCTGGCAGGCAGTGTCTAATCTCCTTCCTAATTACAAAGATCTGTTGGTAAGCTTTTTCCATTTCAAATACTGCAAACTGGTAAGAGGATGTTGACAGAATTCTTAAAAGGCTTCCAGCTCAGTAATTTGCTCCTTTCACCCAGAACAGCCTAAATTTGCCAGTCACTATCAGTGAGTGGTCAGGGCAAGATTAAACCAAAGTCTAACTATCCTCAGGAAACTGAGCTAAAGCACATTTGTGAAATGCCAGGTACTAACAATTGGTCACTTCCAACTGCTCTGGTCATTTCCAACATTAACATAAACACATCCAGCACTTAGTAATTCTCATGTGACTTTGCAAATTTTAAATAGCTTGGTTTGTTTACTATAGAATGAACAGATTATCATAATCATGCTTTTCTAAAGCTATCTGTCCTCACGGTCTCTGCTTTCCACTACTAGTAATTAGCTTCAGTTGCCAAAGAAACTACAATTTGAACTTACAAACATTTTATAATATTTCTTTTGTAATCAGTAACTTGTATTAGGGAAAAAAAACCCAAAACAATGAAATTCTACTGCCAGGGTACTATTAAGTAAAATTTAGATGTGCCAAGCATTTAAACACTACTTTTAGATCACTACGCTGATGACAAAGTGGAAGAAAGCAAACTAAGCGCACACACTTTCTAAAGAAGCTGTAAGAAGAAAAGAGTAATTAGCACTCTTTGCGGGGGGGAAGAGCAGGGGAGGAAAGGCTCACGTCTTAAATGCAATCTTAAATGCAGATGTTTATCACCAAATGTTGATGAGCTCACCAGTTTTTCACTTACTATTAAATATCCATACCATAGCTAGACATTTTTCAATACCAGATATGTCTCTATCTATTGCTGTGACATCTACAAAGAATAGGACATTATTCTGTACCTGCACCAGACTTCAAACTGGATTCCTCCTCCAGCCGCTCCTGGTGCCATAAATGCATTGACCAGGAGCCTCTGGACCGGGACATCAGCAGGAACCAACAAAGAATGATGATGCTCATCATTAAAGACGGGATCAGGGACGCACAATGTGGTTGCTGTGCGAAACGCCCTTAATTCCACGCCTACAAGTCAAGCAGAGTTGGTTAAAAATGGTTGCATTTGGGAGTTTCAACCTTTTCCTCTTTGCTGTCCTTCAGGAGGCAGGACCCGGAGACAATAAGTTAAATCCTCCCGTCAGAACGTTTGCTCTTCTGAGTTTCACTTCACAAATCTTTTACAAGCAGTTCACACAGTCCCATGAACCTGTGAACCACAGGCTGAAAACTACAGTTAAATGTGGCTGGAAGCTGACACAGTCCACAGGAGTTCCTATGGAACAATGCTACAGACCATCATTTTTCAGAGGAAATATATATTAGTGATGCAAAGCACTCAAAGTCAACATTAAGTCTTTTTCTACAATTGCAATTATTTAAATACTCCTTTATAATCCCAATGAGCTAAACCAGGCAAGTCTTCTCTTGTTCTATCCATGAAAATGAACACCTTCAAGGGCTTGTGCATGTAAAGCCTTCATTGAATTTAACTGTATACAATCTTAGTATTCCCTGCGAATCTGTTCTTGCATCTTTGCAGGATCAGTTGAACTCCTCTAGGATCTTTAACAAAAAGGTATCATGTGAAGCGATTCAGAACTAGATATCCTTTCTTGCTGAGGACTTTGCCATCTGCCTCAGTCAAAGCAGGCTTTTAATATACTGACACAGGTCAAGTACAGTTGTACGCAGATCTTCTGAGGAAAGCAAGCACTGGCTGTATTATGGAACCTCAGAGAAATATCAACCCTCTTACTTAAGCAGAGAGAACATTACTAAACAATATTTAACTACAGCAATGCTCTAAATAAGGATGTATCACAAAAGCAACTTACCATCCTCATGCAATTCAGTTCCTTGCAGTGCACCACAACCCGCCTCTTGAACTGGGAAATAGTACTGTACGTAGCAGTCAGCCTCTCCCCAGACGGTGGACTGTAAGGGAGTGAGTCCTTTCACACTCTCCACATGAATCTCAAACACATGCTCCATCAGGTCTTCCCCTTCTTGGTCTAACTGCTAACAAAACAAAGGAAACCCATGTGGAAAGGATGACTCTTTAGGAAACAGCATACAAGAGGACTGGGAACATAAGATTTTAAGAAGCCTGAGATGGGGGGCAGAACCACTATCTGCCATTTTCTTCCTAAAGTTCACAGAAATATTGAAAGCCTGATAGCAAATGTTTTTTTCTGCAAAAGCCAAAAAAACACCGCACATAAAAAGCATGAAGGTTCCTATGTATCCAGCTCAAAGGTAGTGGCAAAACCTGTATAGTACAGAATAAGGCTGTGAGAATTAACATTTTCTGTAATTTTGCGGGGTTTTTTTACTGCACTTGTCACTTAGACAGAAGCAATGGATACGCAGGGTAGTAAAAAGGGCAATAATGTCAGACTGGTGAGGGAAAGTGGGTAAGAAAAAAGTACAAAGAATATAATTCTGCGAAGAACATGATCATTTATAATAAAACTGGCTACAGCATCAAAAGAGATTGGGGATCACCGGTCTGTTAATGAACCCACTGGTAAAATCCTTTTCACGTGTCCCTAACAGCAAGGGAATTTACTGAACAATACCGTTGAGGGCTTTGTAGGAGGAGGGTCCAGAGAGTGGGAAGGGCGCTGTGTGACAGGAGGTACCATTCCTTCTTCAGTTTTTAGCCTTTGCAGTGCCACTATTTGATCAGCTGACCCCATCGCCAGAATGACCCTCAGGCTTCCACTTCTACTGCCAGTAAAAACATCTATCACAGGCATATAGCTGTCCACAGCAACCACTGGATACTGAGCTTGAAGAAGCAGCTGGGAAACCTTTGGGTCTCTAGAACAGATTCAAACAAACAAACAAAAAAAAACAAAACAAAAAAGCTCCAGCATGAGAATGAGCCACCTGAATATGAACATGATCACACAAAGCTCATTTTAGATGGGGCTTTCAATGCAGTTAGAAACCAACCTATCTCCATTCCTCAAAAATCCATCTCCATTACATTAGTCTTCAGAAAGCACAGATCCATGAGCTATTTTCAGCAACGAGAAAGCACAGCTCTCCAAAAACTAACATGGCCTTAGCTATAAGCCAGCCTGGATATCTGTGAGCAAGGTGATGATATTTTCCTGAGGCAGTTATACGCCTTTGGGGATGGACTGGGGCAGGAAGAAAAGAAGAAACAGGGATAGTCTCTGAGAGAAATGTAAAAACCTCTAATAATACACAGAAGATACGCACAAGTAAACTACAGTGGATTACTGAAAACATTATACAAATTACACATTAATCATTGACAAAGTAGTGGCCAGTCAGTTCCAGCACCACCTGATTTCCACTTATCACTAGTCTGACCAAAATAAAAGGAATTAATCTTTTGCATTAGAAAGAATATCTTCTGTCCAGTATTTCCATCAATTTAAATTGCTTTAAGCAGGTCTTCTATTGAACAAGAAGCCAAAACACTGAACGAAAAAGAACAAAGAGCTCTGGGGAGACTCATTGGATAAGGCAATTAAAACATGAAGTATTTAGAGACTTTTTTGATACCATAAGCTGTGGTATCCTGTGCTGTGCAAACTGACAGCATCCCTAGCAATGGGATCTATGCAGAGCATAATGAGGAACAAAATCACTCAATCAGTCGTGACCTTGGAAAATCACCAATGGAAAACCACACTTACTTCTCCCATGCAGTCACTTTGACCTCTTACAGTTTTACTCTTTCACATGACCACAAGTTAACCTGGCTCCAAGCCTGATGCAGCTCAGTGTCTTTATTTCTCACAGTCTACTTGTGTTTCCGTACGAGGACGGTATAACTTCCCTATATGCTGCTCAGTGTAGGAAAGTGCCAGAGGAAGCTTGGCAGGACAAAAGTGCCCTTTGCTATAAAGTATAATTATGAACCCTTCCACACAAACCCTAGACACCATCCTTCCCTTCTTTCTCTGAGTATCAGTTAGGATATTTCCCAACCCAATAAAATATGGAACAAAGATGTTTACTTGAATGAGATGTAAAACTGATGCAGAGGAAGTTTCACTAATCCTAAAAGTCTGTCACAGCCAGGGCTTCCCATCTTGTTCCATGCTTCAATAATCATGACATTGTTCTTCAGCCGCTCCAAGTGTTTGGAAGTCAATGAAAAAGGCATCACCTGAAAGAGTTTAAGGCAGAATTAGTACACAGAATACAATGGAAGCTATTTGCTAAGTACAGAGCATTCTGATAACACTACATTATTCCAGTCTATAGAATTGTGTTCTTTAGATATGGAAATGAAAAGTTAAATACATACTTGCCTAACAAGTTTCAGAAAACTGGTAAGCTTGGAAAAGAGCTAGCCAGGAAAATAAATGCAATTTAGATAAATTTTAACATAAGATCATATGCTATCTGAAAAAACATTGCTTTTATCTTTAAATGCCTGTTTACTAAACAACAGATACATAATTTCAGACAACTGTTTCAGAAGTCTTTTGCTATGTTTTTACATTTCGCTCTTTCAGCTGAAGACTAAGAAGTCTCACAAATCACTAGGTGTTTTTAAAAGTAAAACAAATGCATTTGAACATCCTGACATTTCCAAAGAAAAATGTCCATAAAAAAATTATAAACTCCTAACATTATTAAATGCTTGAAATTCTGCTGTTTGCCAGGGGAGGGCTCTGGCCCATATTAGGACAGTAACCCACACTTCTCTGCTGATACAGCCATTGAGAAGAAAAAAAAACACCGAGCAATGGAACAAACAAAAAAATTCTACATCTACGTATTAGGATGCCATGAAGATGCCATCAACAGTATGTTTTCTTGCCAAAATGGAAGAAAGGAGAAGTCAATTTTTTTTCAGTTTTAACTTAAACTTTTCTGCCTATTTTTCTTTTGTACTTCAAAAGTCTCGTTTATTATTTGGATGATCAAGGAACTGCATTTCAAACTATCCAGTGCAGCCAAAACAATACTGAAAATACTTTTAATATACTGGACAGAGCCAAGAAGAGAAGTTGCTACATACATAAAAGTAACTTAGCTTTGAAATACGTTTGTCAGTGTGGAATAGCACATTTCAGTCAGTGTTAAATGGAAGACATGTGACTTGCCTGAGAAAAATTAAAAGCAGGTTGTGTTGTGCCCCATACAACAGCAGATCTCGTTGCCTCCTCAGTGCTGAGCAGCTTGCAGTTTAAATACACATTACAAGAACTGTGGAGCCCACAGTCTTCAGCAACAAAATCCTTTCCATCAGGCACCATCAACAGCACATGCAGTAATAACCCATCCTCTTCAGATGCAGTTATTTGTGTCATCAGATTCCGGGCTACAGAGGTTGGTACAGCCTGCGGTGGCTGCGTGACGTTTATGCTGGCAGCTCCCGTCTTCTGCGAGTCCTCACAGTTGTTCAGTTTCAAGCAGCGAGGGCTTTCTGCATTTACACTCTTCCTGTTGGGCTCTTGGAATTCCAGCCGGGGACTTCTTACAGCATGAGCTGGGACCCGCTGCACAGCCATAGCCGACCTGGCAGCGGTGCGGGTGAAGTCTTTGTTGTCAGCTGCAAGCTCTAAGGATACCTGCATCGTGCAAGGCAAAGCGGGCTGATCGGAAGACACGCTCCATACAAAGACAAGAGACTGCAACATAAACTCAGGAAAATGCACTGCATGTTTTGTTCAAGAACTGTGTTAGATCATCACCCAGAAGGCTTGCCTTTAGACACGTGCTGGTTACAAGCTACAACTGTCACTGCAAAATAAACTACATGCGGTTTTATCAAATCAAGCAGTACAATTACAGCTGAATAAAGGAAAAAACTAAAACCAATCACAAAGCTGACTGAAAAATGAACACCTAGCCAAGGTGAAAAGTACTGTGGCAAAGCATCACAACTGTCATTTGCTCCACTTTGCTACAGCACTTGCTGCTTGAGAAAAATTATTAAAAAGAAGCATTTCTCTCTAAATGTTGTCTTTCACTGCTCTTTCACTTTTACATTCCTTGCTGATTTTAGCTGTCCCTAACTCCTCTCCCTTCTGTGGGCTCCTTTTTCTCTCCAACGGTCTACATGTTCCACTGCACTTGTCTTTTTTTTTTTCTGAGGTTGGGTTTTTTGGTTTTTGTTTTATTTTTTAGTACTCTGCCCTACGTTTGAATTGCCTCTTCATGTTGTCAAGATTTGCAAGAGAAATAGATAGATTGGTATGAATGACAAAATGTGTGTGAAAGCAATGAAAGAAACACCAGAACAAGGGTTAAAGGAATTGCAAGTCTTAATTTGCAAGTGTTAGTTGCTACAGAGCATCATAGATCTGCTGGATTCATTCACATGACAAGACAGCAAGAAGGGGAGGAACAAACTGAAGCCCAGAAGATAAGGTAACAGTAAAAGAAAAGGATTGGAGCCATAAAATGCCCAAATAAGGGGAACAAAATAGACAGAACTCAAGAATTTTGCCTGTGACTTAGGAGGGATGAGACAAGATACTGCAGCAAAAGATCCCAAACAGTATCTGCTCCTAAAGGGTATAAACGAACACATCCGAAGACAAGGAGTTCAAAGCCATCTGTCAGAAAGAACCCAAGAAATGTGGAGTGGACACAACAGGTGACACCCCTTCTCTTCCATACCCTGGCCAGAATAGCTGGACACACATGTAATTCTGATAGGCAGGTATTACACTGAGCAAGTGAAACCTAAGAGACAGGGCGACCAAAATCAGTTTTCTTTATTAGCTTCCCCTTCCGTAAGTTCTTGCATTAAACTTTGGTTCATTAATTCCCCACAACACCTCCTTCCACTTTTCTCCTCTCACACCCTGTTCCACTCCATTCTCTCCTGCACAACACATCATTTCTCCTCCCTGCCTTCAGTTAACTCCTCCCACACCTAACCTCTACATTTTATGTTTCACTTTTCTGTGGCTCCTCTACTGGCAGCTCTGCTGAATGGCTTCTCTGGAAGAAGTTTCACAGCCCCTATGACAGAGAACATTGCACTCATCCTGTGAATTACAAAGTGACAGCAGCAGTTCATGCCCATGTTCTCTGGGAATAATTTCGGAGCTCTGAATGTAAAATTCCTAAATACTCTCTTAAACCTCCACTTGCTAATCTAGCGAGCTGCTTATCCTCAGAACTAGCAAATCTCTCAAAAGTGCTCTGCAGGACTGTTAATCTTTCTCAATCAGAAGTTGAGCAAGCTGCTAGAAACTTTGGCTGGAAAAGATAACTCCTGAAGTGTCAAGGTGGTACCAATGACAGGGAGCATCAGGCCTCTGCAGCAGGAGAGATCTCAGCTCATGTCACGTGTAAGGCAGAAGGCAAAGCTCCCAGCCCTGAACACGTGCCACTCAAAATCTGCCTGTAGAGGTGTTTCTGTATGCAAGCCCTAGCTTACAGACCCTCGTTCTACTCTGCAGCCAGGGGAACATCACGCAGCAACATCCTTAGACACGGAGGAGGTTAAAAATATTTCTCCAAAACCCTAAGGAAGAAATAGGGTTCACGTTATCTCGTATCGGTCTTACAAACCTTCACATCTGAGACTTGGCAAATTAAAACAAAGAGAGAAAAGAAAGAAGAGGAAAAAATTTAAAAAGAGAGAATATGCAGCCCAAATTAGTAACAACAGGTTGTTTAACTCAAACTCCATATGGTAAAACACATACCTTTAGTGGTCCAACTTGTGTCTGATCTCTCTCTTTTTCCACAGGTATTTCACAGTTGACAGTGAGCAACTCAGACTGGATAACCGTGCATAACTGAAGCGCTGCTGAACCAACGGCCACTGGCTGAGGGCAGAAAAAGAATCAATTTTGCAAGATTTCTCTCAGGTTTGAAGAACTAAGGGCGTAACGTGAAATAAAAGCCTTCTGGGAAGCCACCATCAGCCACTCACCCTCCCCACTCCTATACCACTAGTTTTACCAATGGGGATTTGTCGGAAAGTTGCCCTTAGTTCCAGTTTCAGGTATCACTAGGATAACAATAAGGAAAATTCTCCCAGTACCTACTGTAAACAATTCCCAGGTCAATGCAAAAATGAACATCCCAAATCCTAGTAACTGAGCAAAATTTCCATACTTAAAGATGCACTTCATTCACCCCTTAAAAGAAAAGCTCCTCTTAGAACAGATGGGGAGATATCCTTGGTGTTGATTAGATCAAAACACAAGCTGAGTTAACACCTCTCACTGACTTCATCACATGCAGATGGTTATGCAAATATTTTTAGCAAAACAAAAGATAGGTTTTTTTTCTGCTCCAAATGCACAAGTTACACCACTTTCTCACACCTTATATTATTCCTTTTACCCTAGGCAGAGTAATGACATCAACTGCATCCACATTAACTCATTCTATATTGCTAAACGAGCTGTGTTCTCATTGAAGACTAATGCTTATCATTAATCTAATATGCTTAAACAGCGAGAGACCAGTTTTAAAAATGAAGGAAAGACAATGTTTTTTGTCTGTCAGTCTCAAACTCAGAAAATTAGTTCAACTTATAGTATCTGCACATAATGTCATTTCACTTCATAATATCTGGCAATCGTCAATTAAGAAGTGGCTCAGTGAAGCCACATTACTTTGTTTTGCCTCCGGTGGTTGAGATGGCAGCAACTGCAATGAAGCATTGCAAAAGACTTAGAAAAGCCACTGCTGTCTGCGTAAGTATTTGGAGAAAACAGAAATGCAAAGAATTTCTTTGCTTTTCTATATACAAAGTATATACAACTTTTAACAAGTACCTTTTTCTGTGTGTTTTTTCTCATGTAGATTTTAAAAGCAAGGTCAGAGCTCCACCAGTGCTCTATCATCGTTCCACCAAAACGGACAGGGAACACAAACCGCTGCTGAAATTTCACCACTGCAAGGAAGACAGAGATTTGTGAGCTCTTAATTGGATTCAGAGGTAACCTGTTTTTTTGAGCTTGATCAGGAACAGAGAAACCTTCAGTCTCTGCAGAGAACATGCAGGGTGAATAAAGACACAAGAAGTTCAGAAGGTATGAGGGGAAAGTGATGACACTTCTGAGAAGGATGGACAAACAGCATTTGCACATCCGCCAGAATCAGAGATCAAGCAAGGATGGGAGCTGAAGGGAGAAGGGCTGTCGCTGGAACCCTCAACAAGAATCTCTCGAGGTTTCAACCTATTAAATTATGCTACAACTCTGTGGGTAATTTACTACTTTTTTTTTGTTGCTCACAGGAGCAACAAATAGTCAAAATTAACTGAATATAAATAAACTTTCCCATGGAGATCGCTCTGTTAAACACACAATCGTTTAATTTCGCATTACTTATTAACACCAAGCCCAAAGTAAACTGTTCTTCATTTTCCAAGGCCAGAAAAATAGCAGGAGGGCAGCACAACAAAATTAATACTATAACAGCATCTAAGGCTGCAGTTGATACCAAGTCTCTGTCATCCCAGCACACAGTAAGACTTGCCCTTCTTCAGTGGGAGAACCCTGTCTTGTTTTAAGCAATGTATTTCAAGACATATCTTGAGAGAGTCAAAGCTGAGCTGCAAGAATAATCGCAGGTTCAGGAGAAAAGTAATACCTGCAAGAAAAGACTGAATGAACTGGCATTTAGTCTAGAAAAGAGAAGAAGATGAAGTACAATAACAGTGTTGAAGTATGCTTTCCTTGTTCACAATGGATAAAGGAAGTACACTTGTGATGACAAAAACTCAGGTCAGATATACTGAAACTTTTCTAACAGGAAGTGCAGCACTTCTACAGCTTGCCTGGGACAGCTATGGAATTTTTCCCATTGGGCATCCTTAATAAACAACTCTCAGGAAAGATAATGGTACAGTGGATTAACCTGATGGCTTCTTCAAATTATTGTCAGCCCTATCTCTTTTCCTATGTTCCAAAGAGCTGGAATCTAACCACACAAGACAAAGTACAGGAGGCTGTATTATTTTTGCATTACAAAGAGCTAAGGTTCAGAAGAATTAGATGTTTTGTCTGGACACAAATGGAGAATATACAAGAGAACTCAGAATCACCCCCAGATCTCTCAAGTGCCACCCAGAAAGATGCAAAGCCAATGAATAACCATATGGGAGAGGCATTTGAAAGTGACCCTGGAATTATAGTTTCTGGGAAGACTGGACAGAGAGGATCTTGCTCATACAGCATTCTCTGCTCGCTGAGGACAGAAACATTGACATAAATCGTTCTCAGGGATACAAACACTGCTGACTCTCAGTAAGGAAATTAATGTCTACTGATTTGAGCACAGGACTCAAGATCTCCTGGATCCAGCAGAATCTCTGAGCTCTTGCAGATGTTACGTGACATACTTCAAGACCTGGAAAAATCATTTATTTGAGATGTAAGTACCTCTGATATTTCTAAAAGCACTTTATCATCCTCGTACTATTGCAGAAAGGATATTGGGTTTATGTTGAAAGGAAGGAATGGGCTTACTGACATGCTATTATGCCCCTAGGAAAATAAATTTGAAAATCCCTATATGAATATTTCTCGGGGGGGGGGGGGGGGGGGAATA
>JAVKLA010000026.1:25971077-25981220 GCA_034782735.1 Sagittarius serpentarius
GGAGCGCACCAACTCTGTTGGCAGAGTTGCCACTAATCATACTGCATTTTTCAGGCAGCAAAGAAAATACGTACAAAATGCTACTAAATAATTTCTAAGAGATGAAGGAGTCAACAACACTAAATACAAGGGGGAAAAATAATGCTCTTACCATCATCTGTGATTTTACTTGAAGCTACTCGAATTACTTCTGTTGTTATGGAGACCTGTCCTTTTTTATCCTTGGAGGCTCCCACAGGAAAGTGGTACTCAACAAAGAAGGTACTATGAATAAAAGAGTGAATGGAGATCACAATCCATCAAAAATCTAATGTACATAATGAAACTGAACATAGCAGGCAAGTTTCATATTCACAATTTATTGTTACTCTTACTTTTTTTTAGAATAATTGAACTACCTATTTTACGAATTCCTTCAACAGATTACGTATATGTCAGATTATCCTCCAACAAAAAACCCCTTTTGTTTTCAACGTACTGCCATGCACAAAGCACATTTGTACCTCCCCAAAATCCCAGAAAAAGCACCACCTGAAGTGAGCCCGCATCAGGATAAATGATACACGTCTCTAACTTTTAGAAGTCTATGGTATACAGTTTCCCGAGAGGAGCAGAGAAATGGGAAGACCTCAGAAGCGTGAAGAGCTTCGGTAAGCTGGACTACGCAGCAGACCTCAGAGAAAGCCACCCTGAAGGCACAAGGAACAAGCTGGTGAGAAACAATCCCCCTTACCACTTATTAACTGATGCAGGCCTTGGAGGCTTCCCCATTAAACCTTTCTTTCTTGGTGTAATCTGGATGCTCTCAGGAGGGATTTTCAAGCTTTCAATGACAACTCTGGCTAGGTGTATTCGCTCCAGCAACGCCAACCTGTCTGCACTCAAGGATGTGACATGAGCTTCTTCTGTGTGATCTTCTGCAGGAACAAGTGGCCTAGTAGGAGAGCAGCTGAAGGGATAAAACTGAGAATCAGGACCACACGAACATTCTTAACACGACCACATGAAGGGAAAACGGTAGCTTGGTGGAATGTTATTTAAAAACTGCTCATGGTTCATTAAAATGCACATTTTTTTCATGTATTTTTTACAACAAATTTGGTGGTCTCCGTAACAGAAATCTTACAATATACAATATCTGGGGTACATAACTGAGGGGGGAAAAAAAAAAAAGCAGCAACAACATTTCACATCTTTGGAGTTTTGAAAAAAGCTTATGCAGTCTAAAGCTTCAAAAGGAAAAGATTCATTTAATGTCCTACACAAAAAAAGGGAGAAGATAGAGTTATACACATGGACAAGTCACTGCTGCAGAGGAACAGCAAGAGGATTTTGTCATAATTTAAAATCTCACTTGCTCTTTATGTGTGAGACTTGACTTGTAAAAGGTTTTGTGTTGCTGCCTCTGGAGATATGAATTTTATCGGAATGTAAAAAAAGCAGTATTTGTAAGAAAAGTTTCAGAAATAATTGTTAGAAGCTGAATTAGAAAAAAAGAAGTCATAAAACCTTAATACTAACTGGTACTGTACAAGTAAAGCTTGATAACTGGATTTTTAGAGACACTGTTTTATCGGTTCTGTCATGGAAAAAAGGGAACACAATTTAGATCAGGTCAGAACAGAACTTTATTTACCGTAGCTATAGGAGAGAACAGAAATCAGCAGAGGAACAGACTCTGCTGATGTGAACTCTGTCCCTATAAAGCAGATACAAATTTTATACACATAGAGACATTGTGCAAAGACAGATAATAGAATGTGAGTTATTTCATATCTGTTACATACACAAGGCCATAGAACTGCACAAAGCTGGTCTGGAGTCTGCTTTTTTCAGCATGGGGACTAATTTAACATGAAGGTTACGCAGCGATTATTGTGTCAGGAGACAGGGTGAGAGTTCAGTTGAGAGGCCCCCTCAGGCCTTAGCATTTCTCCTTCCACAGGTCAAAATGTTATTACTAGGCTTACTGCATTTTTGGCAAACTCGTGATTTTAACTAATTGCATCTCAATAGTTTCTTTAACAACATACAGCAACTCCTGGGTGATGCTGATGCTCCATCATTCCCAGTGATGCTATGAAAATTCCCCACCAAAGTGGTTATTCAGTGAATTGTGTGATAATAATGCGAGCAAGATAATAGTGTGATTCTTGCTAATACTAACTTACAATGAGCAAGATGCTGCAAAACAAGTCACTAATGTAACTATTTACCTGGGTTTAACTGCTGTCACCTTCTCATCTGCATCAAAGGCATCAGAATCCTTCTGTGGATTCATTGGATCAGCTTTCTTGAGAGATTCCGTCTTGGTTACTTTTTTGGAGGAGCTAACATCATCATCACTGAGGAAATCACTTAAACTGGAATCAGATTTCTGAAATAGAAATAATGCACATAAAGTAAGAAGTTAGCTATCATTGTCAAGAAAGATACATAATGGTCATGATACATAAAGAAAAAACAACTTGCAGATTGCATAATTCAAAACAATTAAAATTGTATTAAAATTTTTTAGAGGTTTAAAAAAAAGAGTCTTCACGGACAGCCTCAATCCTAGCAATTTCCAAACTCACTGCTTGACTTTGTAGTCCTAATAATATTCTTTCAATAATATTAATTTTAAGCAATGTTCTCACAAGCTTCTGAATGATACTTAATGCTTATTAAGCCTTACTAATACTGAAGTCTGTAGCCTTTTTTTTTTGATGCAGACTTTTGATTTTCTTCACCTTAGGGACTACATATTAAGCACCTTCCTTTTGATCTCCACTTACAGGAGCTGTGTAAAAAAGACTCTCTAGCAGACTCTGGTCGTAATGGGGATCATTGAGTTCACTGTCATACATATCACTCCCAAGAGAAAGAGAATCCAAAATGGAACCTGTCCGATCCCAGAAATGCACAGGAGATAAATCAGCCCTGTGGACACAAAGAGGAAGAAAAATAACTTAGCGCTGCAAGTTCTGCAGTCAATGTCTTATGAATTTTGACAATACTGTCTATTCTATACTGGATTTATGCTATATTGGCTCCAGATACAGCCAAACTGTGCTTACGCAGCACTGTGCCCAACCTAACACACGTCTGTGACCCAACCTGGTAGGTTATCTTGTGATAACATCTCCGGACCCAATGCGAAAAAAGTGCATGCAAATCCACAGGACCGCAGAACAGCTGAGGTTGGAAGGGACCTCCGGACATCACCTAGTCCAACCCCTGCTCAAAGGTAGAGGATGCAAATAAGAAAACTGTCCAGTCAGATTTTTAATATCTCCAAAGCTGGAGATTCCACAACCTCTTTGGGCAATCCGTTCCAGTGCTTGATGACTTTCATCATAGAATATATCTATTGATAACTACCTATAATTTTATCCACAAGCACTTCATGACTTTTGGAATGCTGTAAGATACCAGTAATACTTAAGGACAGTTCACTTTAATAAAAAGTAAATACAAGCTACATCTGAGTAGGTAAACACAAGTATCTTTAGAACATGGTTGGAACAAGTTGGGTTTTGTTTGGTTTAAGGGTTTTCTATCTGTGCTGTGAATTCAAAACCATTTTATGACCTGCAAACACTTCAGTGTTACCCAGTGACAAACCACAGGGTAAAAATAAGTGCAGGGCACAAGACATATGATCTGAAATTTTGAACCATATCTGACACAGAAGCTGTATGCTTCATACCCTTGATTAGGATAAAGACAACCTAAGCATCATTCATACTCTTACTACTCCTCAGAAAATGAGAGAAAAAGGTCAATTTAGTATTTGGAGAAAGATTAAACATAAATATTGGTTCTCTCCATTTTTAATTTACAGACTGCAAGTTCTTCAAAGAAACACTATTTGTTTTATGTACTTCTCAACATTTTAGGGCACAACAATTACAGCTATTAAATAACTTAATCTTATGAAAGATTGTGGTTAATCTTTCTGACATAACTTTTACATCAAGGGACTTGGAGCTGTCTAGGTTGTCATACGTTAAAGTCGCGTGCAACCTGAGGTATAAAACACCTCCATCACTTGCACGTATGATTCACTGGTTACATTTCCGGAAATGTGGAGGACTTGAAGAGTAAAGAGGCATTTTTCAGTATAACGTGCTCAAATAAGGACAATTTTGCAGTATCCCCCAGCAAATTACACTCACCTGCCCAACAGTAACTGTATTGTTCTCTCTTCAGAGTTTAGGTCAAATTGCTGACCTGAAACTTCAGACGCGAAGAGATGGGGATCTTCAGGAGTGGGCACAAAATTTGAGTTCAAGCCTTTTGGGCTCCTGGATAACAGTGATTGTAGCACAGAGAGCAGTAAAAGGAAAAATAAAGATATTAAAGCATGTTCAAGATTAATCCATCAAGGATAAAAATCAAAGGTTATGTCAGCCTTCTCTAGTTTGCAGCTTAATCTCTAAATACACAAAAACTTCCTGCAACCCTGCAGTCTGCTGCAAGTCACATCCAAAATCTAATAGTCTGCAACGTGTCATAGAATCACAGAAACATTTAGGTTGGAAAAGACCTTTAAGATCATTCAGTCCAACCGTAAAGGTTGGCCCAATCTTGCAGTTTAAGCACAGCTGCTGCAAACAAGGGGAGAGGGGGCCTGAGAAAGACAAGCAAGATGTTTATAAATGACGCTCTATCAATTTTTCCTGGAAAGTCCAAAATCATCTACTTTTAAACAAATTGGAATAGTTTGAGCAGAAATAATTTAAATTGTGTTTGCAACAGCACCACTGACTGTCAAAGACAATGACATTATTTTCTGGTTTATAGTGGAACAAAAGGCATTGTTAATCTTTTTCCAAAAACAAGGAATTGAAGTTTCTCCTGTAAAAAGCATGCATTTGTCTTAATACTTCTAAATTTCAATTTCACTGAATTGAGAACATTTACTACACCTAGTACTAAAAAAGTTGGAGTTAGAAGCCGAAAAGGCACAAACGCCTTTTTTTTTTTTCAGTCTGCTAAGAAAGATCATATGGAAGAAGATAATAACTACTAATTCTGAGAACACAATTATAGATGAAAATTTTCATGGGTATTTTGGCATCAAGAGATGCAAACGAGAATATGCGAAAGTACTCAATTTATGTCACTAATTACTTTCATTTCTTCAAAAATCTGTTCTCTGTGATCAAGTAACATTTAATTTGCTATGTTCCTTATCATATTCTTATTCCTTATCAACATCTAACATTTCCTTACCAAGTAATTCTTGGTATATATAATATATAATTGGTATATACAAATATACTGTGAAACAAAATTAAAATCGATGACTTAAATCAAGGCTCACTACATGATGATTAAAAGCAATTCACAACATGTAGGCTTTTATTCACAAGTAGAAATTAATTTCCCATTTGAACGAGAATCCTAAAATACATCACATGATTCTCAGTATTTCAAGTTTTCCTGATAAGGTCTCAAAATGTATGGTTTGGAACTTAATATGACTTCCCCCTTTCCCAAGCTCACTTTGCTGGTGCTTTGAAATCGTCTCTCTCTATAAACGGAGGCACTTCATTCAGTTCAATCTCCACGTCCGGGCTAGACTTCATTGCAGAAACAACCATGGCATCACGGAGTTTATTGCCTTGATCCAAAAGAGCTGAGAAATAAGCAGAAGAATTAAATCTCAGCATTCAAATGCCATTTAAAAGCAACGTGTAAACACAATAAATGTGCCAGCTACAGTCAAGAAACTTCTGTTATCTGCTGTTATAAAGAGATCTTGACATACTGGAGATTAAGTGCGTGCTATACACCATAAAACAGATAGCACAGCTGGGAGTGAGTGAGAGTAATCCTCTATCAGTCTCCCGCTCAGAGCCGTAGAAATAACTCATCTGCACACAACGAGTCAGGCATTAGAGGGGCATTATTAAGACACAGTAGCAAGATTAATTTATGGAAGAGCAGCTTGTCACCTTAGGATGTCTCAACAGCAGTCTAATTTTAGGTCTTCTCTGAAAATATAAAAAATAACCCAAAAGACAACACATATGGAAACATGCCCTACTTTGATGCTCATTTGAATCCAGTCCAGGCGGTCTGTGATCTAAAAGGGATGCTAACTGGCAGGTGATGGAAAAGAAACTATTTTCCATCTGAACATGCCAATGGCATAGAAATCCTCCCAAGACCTACTTGAACATGAGTGGAACCTTTGATGACCATCTCGAAAGACATGTCAATGATTAAACAGGCTGTGAAGCTCAGCTTCTTTTTCTTCTACCCAGGTCAGAGCTCAGGCATACTGCTAGGGCAGCATGTGTTGCCTGATCCGGATACTTAAGCCACCTTCCAACAAGACTAAATCAGTACTTTTCAAGTAAAGACTGTTTTATTTAAAGATCATTTTCTGTTTGAAATAATATAGTGAGAGCGTGCGAAGTATCACTTTTCCTTAAGTCTTTATCTCTAGATAGGCATCTGAAATATTATCAAGAACTATTTATTGTGAAATCTAAAAGATGATGCCAATTGTATACAAACCTGAAAGCAAGTCTTTTGTAGCTGGGTTATGCAAAGAGAGCACCCGCGTGTTTGTTCTAGCAGGTGCTTCGGGATCAGTGCTGGTGGGAAACGACACTTGCAGATTTGAAGGATTCACTTTCAAACGTTCATCTGGTAAAATCAGATGGTGATAAGCAGAAAAAGTGTCCTTTATGTTTTCAGAGTTCTCTTGAAAGAGCAAATGGTCCTTTCCTCTATTGAAAAATGAAACATTATTTCAGCAACAACTAAAGTGGATCGGTAAAGGGATTCAAACCTCTTCAAATTCTCCCTAGCACAGCAGCTGCCCCCCTTCAGGACAGACTCCAAAAAGAAATGCGACACATTAATGACTCCTCATCTTCCACTTACACCATCAGAGAGACCAACTCAAGCTGTAAATAAAAGATCTGTGGTACTTCTTGTGTCAATTAGCATAGCTTGAACTAGGTCAACGTTGGATGCAAATTTGGATCAGATGAGAAACTGGCCCTCTAAGCTCTGAAATGCTGAATGTTCTGGATTTCATATAAAATGCACGTTTCAAAAGATCAAGTATTCCATAACTCACAAGCGTATAGCCATTGCTTAAAAAAAGTGTTGTGAACTGCAAAATAAACCAGAATTTTGTCATGGGGAAAAAAAGATACCTGGGAGTTGTGGCTCTGCTATTGTTAACGGATTCTTGGTCAGCAATAGTCACCCGTGTTTGCCTGGGCTGCTGTGATGGTGCAAGAAGCTGGGGCTTGCTGCTTCCCTGAGCGGGAGCAATATCTAAACTTGCATCTGTGGTTGGGATAGAGCTGCTGGTGTCATACAGTTCTGGCAGAGGTTCTAGAACTAGTGAAACCTGAAAGACAGAACATAAAAACAGTATTCTGTTATTGTCTTAATTAAGTACAACACATACTGTATTCAGCTTTACTTGTCACGCTATGGAAAACTGTTGCTTTTCTGTACAAAGTAATATTTATATCATGCAGTTATGTAACATCATAAAACTCCGACATGTTTACAACTACTTATTTCACGTTCTGTCTTTTCAAATCACAGGCAACTATCTTCCAGCATAAATTGTCCAGAGCCAGGGCCGCAAAACAGAACACCACCTTCTTAAGCCTGGATTTCAAAATCATCTGCAATTTCAGCCCAGTGACGCTCTGGAGAAGTGTCAGAACCGAGTATCTGTTTTTAAACCCACTGTTAAAGCTCACTCTCAGCGTAGAGACTACAAATTTTCTTAATCAAGTTGAACTACCAATGCCACACATCCTTCCAAACAAAAGAGAGTCACCACTGTCAGTATTCATTTTTCATTTGCTACCTTAGTTCACACATGCCTTGGACAGAGATCAGGTCTGTAGTGTACCTAGTACAGCTTGATCTTGGCATCTGATTATATTGGTAAGTGTTACAGCAATACAATTTACAATAAAGAGCAGAGACATAAGGAGTACCTGCAGCTCTCCTAGTTTATGAGATGTTGGTGAAACTACAGTGAAAAACCCATTGATCGGATGGCTGGGAGAGAGCTGGGACAGTCCGGTGATTTGCACTCTGCCAACTGGAAGATGGTCAAGTTTGGTCATTACCTCCAGGACAAGCACACCCATATCTGCAAAAATTAGGAACAGCTTCATTTCAGTCTCCCACAACACGGTCACAATTAAACACAACTAAAACTTTTTTATTAAAATGACAGAGATGCTAGAGGTTAACATAATGTTGTATCATGAAATTATGATAATGAGGCAGCAGGTAAAGAAGTGTTACACTGATAATAAATTATGACAAATAAGTACAAGATTACCACAAAAGGACTACTTATGATAGGACAACGGGTAATGGTTTCAGACTGAAAAAGGGTAGATTTAGGTTAGATATAAGGAAGAAATTCTTTATGATGAGGGTGGTAAGACACTGGAGGAGGTTGCTCAGAGCTTTGGATGCCCCATCCCTGGAGGTGTTCAAGGTCAGGCTGGAGGAGGCTTTGAGCAACTTGATCTAGTGGGAGATGTCCCTGCGCATGGCAGAGGGCTTGGACTAGACGATCTTTGAAGGTCCCTTCCAACCCAAATCATTCTGTGATTCTATGAGAGGTGACAGGAGGCACAGGTTTTACGGAGAGACTCTAGACATCAGGCTTGCATTAACTTCCTGCAGATCTTTCACTAAATTAAGCACCTTAATAACACTACAAGCTCATCTGAGCATCTTTTTATTCTTCACATCCTTAAAACATGGAAATGCCTATTTAATATGATACGTATAACAGCAAAAATCATCTGATCTTGACACTATGGGGACTACAAGAGACTTCAACAGTTTGCAGACCTGAGGGCTAAACCTGACCACTAGAGAGACTGATGCCAGCAATTCCAGGCTGAGATCTAAAGCCTCCCGCATCAGGAAAACGACTAAAAAAGCCATAAGCGAAAAGAGGACTGGGGTTACTGGGCAGGTAGATAACCCCTCCCGGCTTTTGCGCGTCTCCCCGCAGCTCTGGCCCTGCCCTGCCTGGCCAGGGCGAAGCGGCTGTACCTGTCAGGTAGGCAGCCAACTGCCTGGGCCCGCAGCGGACGGGGTAGCGGGCGGTGGTTCTCCCCGCCGGTTGCCCTGGCCGGGAGGCGGGCTGGAAGACGGTGCCGTCGGAGGTCTCCCCCCACCACCTCAGGCGGACGAGGGGGCCGGCGGGCGGCTTGGGGGCCGTCCATAGAACTCGGGAGACGGTGCAGCGAAGGAAACAGCGCAGCGGGCCCTCCACAAGAGGCGGCAGGCTGGTGGAAGCGGGGATCTCACCGACACCTGTGGGGACGAGGGACCGAGCGGCGTCAGCAAGCCACGGGCTGAGGCGCGCTCCCAACTCTCGCCGCCGCTCCCGCCACCCAACCACCCACCCCACGACCCTTCCTTCCCGCCGGGGACCGGCCCACCTCCCCTCCGCCGGGGCCCCCCCGCCGCCGGGGCGAGCGGCCTGGGCCTCCTCTGCCGCATCCCGCCTCTCCTCAGGCCGCGCCGCCGCCCGGCAACCGCCGCCTCAGCGGGAGCGGGACGCACCCCCAGGGGGCGCCGAGCCGCACTTCCGGGACTACAACTCCCATCATACACCGCGGCCCCGCGGCCCTCTACGGAGACGCGGACTACGTTTCCCAGAAGGCCACGGGAGGGCGCTACGGGTGCCCGCGGCGGCGGGACTGCGCTTCCCGTGGTGCGGCGCGGCGGCGCTGTTGGGAGGGGAGGGGGAGGTCGCTTCCGGTGGGGCGGTGTGGAGCGGGGGTTGGCGGCGGCCGAGGCGCTCGGCGGGGGCGGTTTGAGGGGGGTGGGGGGGGTGGGGTTCGCGGTGTGTCCTTGTGTGTTGGTGCCTCGTTCGCCGTCATGTCGGCTCTGGAGAAGCAGCTGCACCTGGGCCGTCTCCCGCCGCGGCCCCCATTGCCCGGTGGCGGCGGCCAGTCCGGTTCCAAGATGCGCATGGGGTAGGTGGGGGAAGGGCGGGAGCTGCTGAGAGGACTGGGTCGGGGGGAGGGTGGGTAGAAGAGGATAGAGGCTAACGGCGGTGGGGGGATGCTCGTTGCTGCGGGCCTGGGGGTCTCGCTGGCTGTTTGGGGGGCTGGGGCTCGTTACTGGGGGAGG